>NW_006500104.1:80775-124281 GCF_000471905.2 Amborella trichopoda | reverse complement strand
GCCTAGTAATTTACCGGATTCAACTCCAGAGGCACATTTCTATGGATTGAGTTTGAGTTGATGTTTCTGGAGTCTTTCGAAAATGGTTCTTAAGTTGGTGAGATGATCAAACTTGGCCTTCAACTTGACTAGAATGTCGTCGACATAGTCTTCCATAATGGTGTACATCAGGTCGTGGAAGATGCTAGTCATTGCCGGCTGATAAGTTGCCCCTGCAGTTTAGGCTAAAGGGCATGATGTGGTAGCAGTAGGTTCCCCATTGCATTATGAATGAAGTCTTGGTCTGGTCTTCTTCTGCCATGAGGATCTGGTTGTAGCCTGAGAAGCCGTCCATGAATGACAACATCTCGTGCCCTGCAGTGTTGTCGACCAAGGCATATATGTTTGGTAATGGAAAATTTTCCTTTAGGCAGGCCTTGTTGAGGTCTCGATAGTCGACGCACACTCGGATCCTCCCATCTTTTTGGGTACGACCACTATGTTGGCCAACCATTTTGAGTAATCGATGGGGGTTATGAATTTCGCCTTGAGCAGTTTGTCAATTTCTTCTTTGATTTTGAGCTCAAGGTGGGTCTTTTAACATCAGAGTTTTTGCCTTACAGGTTTTGCCCCTTCGTTGAATATTAGGTGATTTTGCACTAATTTGGGATTTAACCCTGGCATAGCATCGTATGACCAGGCGAAGACAGCGCGATATTATTAGGAAAGGAAATCATATTTTCGCTCTCCTCAAGATATAGGGGGTTTCAATCTTGGTTAACCTTGGGTCCTTCTCAGTTCCTAAGTTTACGTCGATCTTTTCTTCGATGATAGCCGTTGGGTTACAATCGAACCTCTTCTTGAATTGCTCAACATGGAAAGTGAGTTCCTCAGATTGAAGGATTTCTTCAGACTCTTAGCTCTCTTGATCTTCATCTTGGTCATCCAAATCGTCATCTTGGGTATTATGCACCGTTATTGGGCTATCTTGAGTGTTCACTGTTTTTTAAAACTCTTTTTCATTATTATCAGTTTTATCATGTTTTGAATTTTCAATGGATTTTGAAATAACACAAGAGGTGTCCGTTATGGGACTCATGAGAGATATGTTGGGGACTGGATGCACAGGGTGGTTAGATGGCCACCCTGTGCTTATCCATTTCTTAGCACCGGAGGTTGAAGGTGCCACTGGTATGCTTCCAGCGATTCTCGAGATAGGGGAGTGATTTATCAATTCTGTCCCTGAGTTTGAATAGGCGGATGAGCACGCTTGGCTATGTCAGAGCCAATTGTAGATACCTTCAAATCCAGGTCAGCATCTTCACTTCCCAGTTCTTATGTGTGTTGAGGTGTGAAAGAGGAATTCCCGATCGTTGGGGAATCAAGGATCACCTCCGACCGTTTTGAAGGATGGAAATCGAGAGGATCGAGGCATTGAATTCCTCCAGATACAATGCCCGGATGGCTTGAAGGCTTCATCAGACTTTGAAATAAGGTGAGAGTTCACCCGATTCCTCTTCGATCTCTGTTTTCAGTTTTGGCTTGGGGTGATTCAAAAATTGCCTCTATTACACCTTGACCTTGACTACCCAAGCCTTGGCCTGGTTGGAAGCTTTAGGAGAAGAGCATGTGTCAAGCATCAAGGGACTCAAAACTGCATCGATGTTGACATTAGATAATGTCATCCATCCATGCGGACGTTTTCAAGATTTGGGGAACAAGGTCGTTGATATCTAGGAGTAAGGTGGCACAATCGGCTTGCTCGAAGGAAGCGAGTGGAATTTCTCTAATACGGCTAGCTTCCTGTTACCTATACTTGGATTGAGGAAAGAAGGGGACTCGATACATACCTTCCCAACGCCATTTTTAATCAAAAATTTGAGGTATTGATGGAGTGTAGAAGCAACCACAAGGTTTTCATGCAACGGTGGTCTTCCTAGCAGCATGTTGAATGAATGTTTTATGTTAAAGACATAAAACTTTATTGTTTGGACGATAGGGCCAATCTTGAGTGTGAGAGGCAGTATGCCTTCATCTTTTCTCTTGGTCGCATCGTATGCAGCGATAATTAGTTGACATGGCTCAAAGTCATCCAAGATTTTTCCTATCTGACTCACTATTTTCATAGGGCATATGTTTAAGGATGCCCCATTACCAATAAGCACTCTCTGTATCTCATATCCTTGCTTGAAAACGGTGATGTGTAGAGGTTGGACATGAAAGCGGTTGAAGCTGGCTGGGATGTCATCATCTGTGAACACAATTGGCATTGGTGTCATCAGTTGGTTGATCATTCCGCACAACTCATCCGACTGTGTGTTGCTTGGGATGTGTGTCTTGGCGAGGACCTTTTCAATTTGGGCTCTGTGTGCTGGTGAATTGGCAAGCAGCTCCGAGATGGAGATTTGAGCCTGGATCTTCCCAAGATGGGCCAGTAGATTTTAAGTGGCTGCGGATCTTTGAATTTCTTTATTCGGATCGTGATCTATGGCACCTGCTGGTTGTCTGGCTTTTGAGGTGTTTCACATTCTTTCATCGAGAGTATCAGCCATCAATTGAATTGGTTTGAACACTTGGCCTCTTCGAGTTAGGAATCAACTTTGCCAGCCTGAAGCTCCATAGGGTCAGCCCTAGCGAGAGTAATGGGAGATTTCGCGGTGTTGGCCCCCTATTTGGGAGATGACGACTTTTCATTAATTCTAACCATATCGATTTCTAGCGTATCATCTTTGCCATATTGGTCCCATTTGGTAAGGTTATCGAGGTTTGGAGATGAGGGGTTTCCTCTTAGAAGACTCAAAAGATCTTCTTCTGACTCTCGAAAATGATGATCATGAGCAAATATGAGTTGACTGGGATCATCTTATTCGTCTTCATTCTCAATCATGTGAATGACGACGTTCTCTTTTTAGTTGTCTTGAGCTCCCAGCTTTTTGATCGTTGTGACCATATTTTTAGGGAGAGGATTTGTGAAGATACCCATCTTTTGATTAGGTTCTTCAACAGGTTGATTTCTAGGTGCGACAATGATGTTCCCCTAATGATTAACCCTTGAATAACGCGTTTCAAATACAAGCAGTTTTGAGTATCATGAGCATGGTTTTGATTTCATTTGCACCACTTGCTCTTATCTGTGACTTGAAATGGAGGTTCAGATGGTGGAGGGAGATAAGTCATATTTCTAGTCAAGAGTAATTCCATCACCTTTTCTAATTGATCTTTGAGGGGGATGAAATTATCTTCTCACCTTTGCTTGTTATTTTGAGCATTGGCTCTAGGCTGACCCCTTCAATTTTCGTTTTGATTGTTGCTTTGAAAACGGTGATGTGTAAAGGTTGGACATGAAAGTGGTTAAAGCTGGCTGAGATGTCATCATCCGTGAACATGATTGGCATTGGTGCCATCAATTGGTCTATCATTCCGCACAACTCATCCGGCTATGTGTTGCTTGGGATGTGTGTCTTGCTGCGGACCTTTTCAATCTAAGCTCTGCGTACTGGTGAATTGGCAAGCAGCTCAAAGATGGAGATTTGAGCATGGATCTTCCCGAGATGGGCCAATAGATCGTAGGTGGCTGCGGATCCTTGAATTTCTTTATTCGGATCGTGATCTGTGGCACCTGCTGGTTGTCTGGCTTTTGAGGTGTTTCCCATTCTTTCATCGAGAGTATCAGCCATCAATTGAATTGGTTTGAACACTCCGTCTCTTCAGGTTAAGGAATCAACTTTGCCAACCTGAGGCTCATTAGGGTCAGCCCCAGCGAGAGTAATGGGAGATTTCGGGGTGTTGGTCCCCCTGTTTAGTAGATGACGCCTTTTCATTAGTTCTGACCATATCGATTTCTAGCTTATCATCTTCACCATATTAGTCCCATTTGGGAAGGTTATCGAGGTTTGGTGGTGAGGTGTTTCCTCTTAGAAGACTAATAAGATCATCTTCGGACTCTTGAAAATGATGATCATGAGCACATATGAGTCGACTGGGATCATCTTCTTCGTCTTCACTCTCAATCATGTGAATGATGACGTTCTCTTTTTAGTTGTCTTGAGCTCCCGGATTTTCGATCATTTTGACCATATTTTTAGGGAGAGGATTTGTGAAGATACCCATCTTTTGATTAGGTTCTTCAATAGGTTGATTTCTAGGTGCGACAGTGATGTCCCCCCTATTGATTAACCCTTGAATAACGCGTTTCAAATACAAGCAGTTTTGAGTATCATGAGCATGGTTTTGATTCCATTTACACCACTTGCTCTTATCCGTGACTTGAAATGGAGGTTCAGAGGGTGGCACGAGTTAAATCATATTTCTTGTCAGGAGTAATTTCATCATCTTTTCTAATGGATCTTGGAGAGGGGTGAAATTATCCTCTCGCCTTTGGTTGTTATTTTGAGTGTTGGCTCTAGGCTGACCCTTCGATTTTGGTTTTGATTGTTGCGTTGAGCAAATGAACTTTGAGCCGGTCCGTTAATGACAACATCATTAACCTGACTGGAAGCATTCCCCATGTTATTGTTTTTGTACTTATTTTGGGGAGTTGTTATCAGTTTATTGTCAGGCCTAGTGCTGAGGGGTGTCACTCTGGCCCTTTCAAATTGCACCACCCTCTCAATCATGGAGTCGAAGGAATGGGGGATAAGTCCTTTGCTGAAGAAGGTCCTGTATTCACGAGCAGCGTTCTATAAAGCCATGGATATTTTGGCTGGGTCCGTAAGTGGACATTCTATGACCCGCATCGCCGCCTCGCGGAATCGACAGATGAAATCCTCGCAGGATTCTCCTGCTTTTTATTTCGTTGCATTGAGCTCGTCTAGGGAGAGAGATCTTGGTGTCAGCTTGGGGTAGTGAGAGATGAATAGGTCTAACATTTTGTCTAGAGTGATGTGTGGTTGAGCAAACATTGTTCTCCAATGCCAATTCAAAGCCTAGTCGGTCAATGTTTGCAAAAATATGGCTTTCAGCTGGTTAGGTCTGTCTCGTAAAACTAGAATGGAGAGGTGGCCCGTGTTGACGTGAGTATTTGGAACGCTCTTCCCATTGAACTTGTTTATAAATTCTGGGATGAAGGGGAAGGTCTTCCATGCCTCCAAAGGTCTCTTAAACATATGCCTTCGAGGGTAGAATTTGATGCATGCCCATTCTTACAAGCATATCCTGTATTGCTTTTATGGGGCCTTCGTGTTGAGTATTTGGCATGACCGTAGGCCCACCGATCGGTGGGTTCCCAAGCGTAGACTGATGAGTTGAGACTTGGGGTACATGTTGGCATGCATGGGCTTGAGATTGATGAGCCGCAATCACTGGGGTGGTTTGATATATTTGTGCCTAAGGGGCGTACTGACCCATAGGTGTCATCATCGGTTGCGAAAATTGTACGGTTTGTTGGACCGGATGAACTAGAGAGACCGATTGAAGAATCGGCTGACTCGGTTGTACTAGGGGTTGACCTATACCATTGAGTTGGTTTAGGGTCGACCTATGAGCTGGGGCATGAACAGTGTAACTTAAGTCAATTAGAATTTTAAGGGCAGCTTGGACTCCTATCTCGCTTAGGCTGGTCTAGATTGACACCTCTACTTCGTATAGTGTTCAGGGCATCATGAGCTATACTATAGTGCCTCGAGGTTAGGTTGGATCCCCTAGATCTAAGTTGGTCTTGGTTTTGACATCACTGGGCCCAAGGGATATCTTGGTTTGAGTTATGGGAATTGGCGATTGATATTGCATGAACATCTTCCCTCACTCAACTCCTACTTTGGTTGCCTAAGAGCCCTTGTAGCACGACCCCAGGTCGGACCCCTTGACTATTCAAAGTCTTTCAGGCTGAACAAGATTTTTGGACCACACAGATTTCAGGATTAGGAGTGAACCCTTGGGACTCTGCCTCTATATGAAGACCGAGGCATTGGATAATGGATTGACCTAAGTTTTGTCGATAATCCCAAGGGATCGCGGCATATTGGTCCCTAGGTTTAGGCAAGTTAAGCTTAGAGTCGGTCACGGAGCGATCATCATAGTCGCCTTGAGTGACTGACATGGTGATTGCTTTTGGTGGGTTCTAGAATCTAGACATAGGTCAGATTTAGACTCGACGGCTTAGGGTAGACCTTGCCTGACTCTTGGGGCAAAACCTCAACTGAGACTTAGGCTAAGACTAGACTGGATGAAACTCGCTGGACTCAATGGGTTTTTGTTCGGACCATGAACTAGGTTAAGCCTAGTCTAGCTCTAGAGTCAACTCTATGTTTAGACCTATACTAGAACCAAGACTACGATCTAGACTAGATAGGTACGAGTCTCGATGCGGACCAAGAGTGGGTCTAGGTTCGGACCGGGGTGTGAGCCTAGTTCAAACTTAGACTGAGCTGGGTGCAAGCCTAGGCTTGGACCTCGAGGGTTATGAAACTCAGATCAGCTGTGGACCCGGATTGGATCAAGGTTGGGTTAGGTGCAAGCCCTGGCTCAGACCAAATGGGTGCCTACATTCAAAACAAGGCGAAACCTGATTCGGATATGGGCTAGGCTAGGTACAAGACTAGGCTTGGACCAAGAGGGTTATGAAACTCAAAATGGGTGTGGATCCGGACTGGATCAAAGATGAACTAGGAACGAGCCCCCTGGCTCGGACCAAAAGGGGGCTTAGGTTCAGACCTGGGTGTGAACCTGGTTCGGACTCGGGCTAGGCTAGGTACAAGACTGGACTTGGACCCATAGGGTTCAGCTTGGACCAAAAGTGGGTCTGGATTGAGATCTAAGATTAACCAACAAAACTAAGCAAGCGCAGCACATAAAAACTTTTGACCTAGATTATAGGTAGCCTTGGCTTGAGTGTGGGTTCCTAACTATTGAAATATGATTAGGCTGATATAGGTCCCCACATGGGTCCTCGCCTCCTGTTATAGGATGTTCACCAGGTCCTTCTATATGCGGAGTTTCTTTAAGGCAAGGGATTACAGAGGGGCGCTCACAGTTAAAGTTACGCGAATCCCAACTGCCTTGACTCTCAAAGCTAGGTTCCCCTCACACCGTTAACGCGGATTTTGGAGGTTTTCAAAATATTTGTTTGTTGGTTTCCTAGGCATTCCCGGTCCGGTGTGTGTTGGAGTGTGTAAAGAAACACACAATAAAAAATAAAGTGGCAAGCGTAAAAACAAACAATGCAAAAAAGAAAATAAGTGAGCGTTGGGCACTGATTGTTCTTAGCGATGCTCACTTCGAGGCAAAGCTCGCTCGAAGCACAATATAGATGGAGGGGTAAGAAACCCTGATAAGGTACAGTCACAACAGTGAGACTAGGCACAGTCCGTGCTAAGTCGAGCGTGGCCCGAGTTGAGCGTGACTCGAACGGAAGAGGCCTTTGGGGTCCCAGAATTTTTCTGCGACCATTGCAGCTAGGCGACGCTGGTGGCGTCGCCAGGGCGACACTGCTAATCTCTCCTAAAAAAAAATATTTATTTTTATTTTTTTCTTATGAATTTTGGTGAAATAATTTTACAGTGAACTTTCAGAATCAAAGAAAATAATATTTATAATGAAATAAATTAAAATAAAGTAAAAAAGGACAGTGCTGATAAAATAGACCGGTATCAAGTAAAATATTTTTTTGTATTTTTTAAATATTTATTTTGATCTGAAATTTTTTGAGTAGTCACAAGAGAGGCCCTAGAACAAGACTGAAAAGTTTCAGAAGATTCTGAAATTTTAAATTTGGACGACACCGGGAGAGTCGCCCTGGATCTAGTCGGTATTAATGGTGTCGCTCAAGACAGACAGGGTTTCGCAGCGCCGAAACCCTGGGTCCTTGTCACAGCTGATGTTTGGGACTTTTTGTGATTGAAATCAGTGAAAAACAGTGAATAAAAAATCATAGTTTTACTCTTGGATCTAGCTCGAAATGCCCCACGATGGGCGCCAACTGTTTACGATGCAAAATCTGACAGATCTTCAGATGAAGATCTCTTGGATCTTGACACCTTAAACTGATGAAAATGATGATGGTAGAGAAAGTAGGACAAATCGAATTCAGATTTGAGGCCAGTTTTGCCCAGAAATGAGCAGATCTGCTCTCAGATCTGTAGCAGAGCCAGCATGATCCAAGACATCAAAACACGATTTCAAAAGTAATAAACATATAAAAATAATCAAGATAAGATCAAAAACAGTAAAAAGAAGATAAAAGAAAGGACAAGAGAATAATATTAAACCGGGCTGAATGGCCCAGGACTCCTGAGCCTTCGAGGGCTCACCTGTATCAGAACCAACGTCCTCTTTGCCTCCCTGATTCGGATGTTGATCAACGAATCTCTAGAGTAAAAGGGTTGTTGTGCCTTGGAGATGGTTTTAGAAGTAGGATTGTTGTGCTCTAAAGATCTAAGGCTTTAGGGTTTTCAGGCTTAGGGTTAGGGTTAGTTTTTGCTCAGCTAGAAGTCTTTCTATTCAATCCTCCCAGTTTCTCCCTTCCTTCCCAAATGGCCCCGAAAAAGATATTATATAAGGGCCAAGGATCAGTTGAAAAGGATATCTTCCCATAACCAACAGATCCTCCAACAGATCCTCCAGCCAAAAATTCCGTTTTTGAGGGTTCAGATCTGAGCGACACTAGTGGTGTCGCCTAAGCAAAATGGGTAAAAACATCACAAAAAAGGTAAGAAAATCACCCTGAAAGGAAACTTCCAATTTGGGGCAAAAGGGGCTGGGCGACAATGGTAGTGTCGCCCAAGTCTGGGCGACACCACTGGTGTCGCCTAGCCTAGGCTGGGCGACTCTGCTAGTGTCACCCAAACCAAAACTTGTCCAAAATGAAGTTTTTCACTTTGGGTGTGTTCCTCAAAATTTAGGTCAAAAAGGATTTTTCTACTATTTTTAATGATTTTTTTTGTAAAGCCCGGTGTTTGCAAGATTCTAGGTCAAAACAGGGTATCTGTAGGGTTTCGGGTAGGTAGATTAGTTCTAGGTCACAGGGTAGGTTGTGTGAACTATGGATTTTTTGTTTTCTAGGTCAGTGTGATCAAAAGGGTTTAGGAAACCATAGAATTTGCCAGTTTTTAAATAGGATGTCTACACCCCTACCCCATAATCCTAGTCCTTACTCCCTACCCTACACCGTAGTCCGTACATCACACCCAAACCTAGACCCAAGCTTAGCCCTTCTCTCTCAAGAAGGCTAATGGGGATGCACCTAGGTTAGGACACACCCCAAGCCCACTCTCTCTACTCTCTCCCTTCTCTTTCTTCCTTTCTCTCTCTACCCCTTCTTTCCTGCATGCATAACTCAGGGCCGTCCAAGCCAGTGGCCCCATCTCCTCTCCTCTCCTTTCTCTTTCTTCGTCTCTTTTCCTCTATGTTGCATACGCACGTTCAAGGCTGCAACTACCCGTGGCCCCGGCTCTGCCTGCCCGTCCTTCTCTCCTTACGTCTCTTCTCTGCCTGTTATGTGCGCAAAGTTCAGAGCCGCCTCAGAGAGCGGTCTCGTCCCTTCTCCTTCTTCCCTCATCTCTTCTCTTATGTTTGTTGCATGTGAAACGCAGGGTCGCAACTACTAGCGGCCCAGTCTCTTTCCCCTTCGTTCTTCTCTCTTCCAAAAAACCCAGACCGCACCATTGTGCAGACCCAATTAACCCAGCTCGTCTAGCCTTGTCTTTCCTCCTTTCTACTTCTCCCAAACACACAGCTGCGCATAAAAACGACCTTGCCTCTTCGCTCTCTTATTTCTTGTTTTCTTCTCCCCAACACATGGGTACGCGCCTTATGGCAGACTCCCATTTCACGTCCCTCTTATCTTCTTCCCCCCTCTCTACCATCCACACTTGAAGCTCGGGGCCGCGTACTAGAACGGACTCCCTCCTCTCTTGCTCTCTTATCTTTAACCAACCCCTCTTTTGTCTCATCAAGCATACCTCTAGTCGCACATACCCATACTCTACCCCTCACTTTCTTAAGTTTATATGTTGGTAATCTCTTCCATCTATTGTGTATTTAACTCAGTGTTTCGTAGAGTTGTTTTAAGAGTTTTGACTCTCATATTACTGCTCTAATTTCCACTCTGTACAGTTGAGTTGAGTTGCCATAGATATAGATGCTCTTTCCCTCGCTCACGTCCGGTGGGGTCTTGCGCTCTCTCTATTTCTCTTTCACTGTCTTTCCATTTCTCTTTCACTGTCTTTCCCCTCTCGTCTGGGTCATGGACCCTCACCCTAGGCAACCCTGCCCATCTCTCTCTACTTCTCTCCCTTATGCTCTATCTCTCTCTCCCGTCAATTGACAGACCCACACCATAGGTGGGTCTGCCTCTCTCTCTCTCCTTCTATGTCTCTCTCTCCTTTCTTGCCTACTCTCTCTCCCACCCAACCAAAGTCTCGAAACCACACCTAAGGTGGATCTATCTTACTCTCTCCACTCTCTCATCTCCCCGTGAGCCCAAACCCGCACCTTAGGCGGGTTCATCTCTCCTCTCGTCACACTATCATCTCCCCACACTCTCTCATCCGCCCTTGAAACCCGAACCTGCACCTTAGACGGGTTCATCTCCCCACTCTACACTCTCACCCTCTCTTACCATAACCAACAACCGCAGAGGCCGGACCCGCACCATTGGCAGGTCCATCCTCTTTTAGCCCCTTTCATTCTTTTTCTCTTTTACTCCATCTCTCTCCTCTTTTTCTAACTTCATATCTTGATCTCTCACTCATTTTATTTTGTTTTCTTATTTCATTGTTTCTTCATTCTCTCTCTTATTCACTACTTTCACCCTTGAGCATTCAATTCGGGGTGACTTCTATTCTAGGCATCATCTCGTACAACATTTTGAGTCGTAAGAGACACTAATTCTCTTACGCTTGATCACTTGGGTTGGGGTCATCCTGAGCTAGGTTTTCTTAAAGTTCTAATCATTATAGTAGTTTTACTACCAGGTCTTACAGTGTTTGAGTTGGGAAAGATTTCATCTCTTGTGCTTTCACCCTCTTCTCTTCTCTCACTGGATAACTTTTATGGGGCCCTTTTGTAAAGACCAAGATTTCCCAACCATAGAAACACACATGGCAGTAGGAGTCTGGTGGAGAAGAAGCACGCACGGCAGTAAGGCGGAGATCTTACAGCCATGTGTGTCATGGGTAACGCCTGTGCATGACATTATCGTGAGTGTAAGGAAGAGAAGAGACAGTAGTGTCGCGAGTGTAACGTCGCACATGAAAGAGAGAGTAGCACCGCGAGTGTAATGTCACGCATGAAAGACGATGAGGAAAGAGAGAGTTACTGCTGTGAGTGTAGGAAGAAAAAGAAGAAATTTTCACACATGATAGTAAGATGAAGAAAATGGGCTACCGCCGTGCGTGTCACCGCTGTGCATATGACCAAGACTGCTACCTGCTAGATGCATGCTGCCACACGCGCCACTTATACTGATGCATGTATGGTTCTTGCCACTTATCCATCCTTGGACTGCCACCTAGCCAGCTGTTTGAAGACATTTTTCAGCACCATGGGTCCCCGATGCGAAATAAAAGGGAGAAGCCGGTCAATAAAGCCTGACAGATAGTGGAAATTTCGACAGTCTCAGAATGGCCCCAGAACTATTCAAAATATTCATAAGGACTCCAAAAACTCTCTTGTCAGGTTTCGTTGTATTTCGACATGTCTAAAGCAGTGCAGACTGAGAAACAGTTTTGACAAAATTAGTCTCTAGCACCCTGAAACGGACCCCGTAACAAAAACTATATTTTCGGTGCATCACAAAGTTGTAGGACCACCGCCATTGGATCCGACATGGTTGAAAACCCTCAAGGGTCAAATTTCAGCTTAAAAGGATACTCTAGGAAGACGTTATG
Source organism: Amborella trichopoda (assembly GCF_000471905.2). The sequence continues at coordinate 112,477 of NW_006500104.1, read as the reverse complement.
TATAAAAGATAAAAACAAAAGGAGCCACACACTATTCCCATGTGGCTACCCTGCAAGTAATGACCATTAAAGGGGCAATCACAAACAGTGACTTGCGACGCTTATATCTCACTCGTCTGAAATCAGATCGCGCTCATATTTTGCAAGCGTGTTCGCCTTGTCGAGACAAGCGTTTTGATATGTGACGACTCCCAAGTGTGAAGAAAAGCTAGAGAGAAACTGCTGATCAGTGAAGAAAGTTGCAGAAAAATCAGCAGCGACATGCCTTGCTCGAGCGGCCAAATCACAACGCTCGCGAGCCCGATCGACATAAAACCAATTACCTCGTATGCATTAGGTCCATGGCTATCACTGGTCCAAACAAACGGTCAAATTTATCACATGAAGCCAATGAAGTGGCTGCAAATTTCTGCTCCAAAATTCCAGATTTCGGCCAAAACTTAAAAGTTGCGAAATCTTCGTCCGGGTACGAAATCGAGCTGCATTTGTTGCCAGACGATGGTGACGACATGCTCAGTGTGATCCAACGAAGAAATCACGAAAAACATCAAGAAACCAGCACACTATCGATCCGAAGTTTGCAAGATTCATCCAAATTTCAAGTCACATGATTATGGCTTAAAAACACGATCCATAGCTCGAAGTTGGTGTCCAATCGATTGCCATGTCGAACCTTACAAGAAAACAATCATCTTTTAGACAAACGGGCACCAGAGCAACCCTGAATCATCCATGAAAGATCACGCACGTTTTAGGACAACAGCATGGACTGTTCTGGAATTTCTCCAATCGTTAAGAAGGGGCAAATCAATCATTTTGCATCCTATTTTATTATTTTATTTAATTAAATTAAATCTGAATTTTCAGCCATTAAGTTTAATTTTGATCAATCTACTCATGTTTGGGCAAAAGATATATATATCATGTACTATTATTTGTACATAGACTCTTCACTTGCTTAATAAAATTTTTATCTTGCCTATTGTTGAGTCACGTCTAGGGAGAGAGAGAAATTTTTGGGTCGGTACCACTAAGTTTAGCATTTTTCTCTTCCTCTCTCCCCTCTCTTTCTCTCTTTTCCTCTCCTCTTTCACACATGGCATAAGCCTACGACCGTATGTGCCACTCTCTCTTCCTTTCTTCTTCTCTCCTTCCCTCGCTGTGGTCCCTCATGACTACCCTTTCCTCCCTTCTATCTCTTGGTGGTCCCTTAGGTCCACCTATCTTTTTTTCTTTTTGTTGTGCAACCTTCATGACCACTTTCTGATTAGGCACCCTCGGGTTCACTTGCCTCTCGTTTTTCTCCCTAGGCACCCTCGGGTTCACTTGCCTCTCGTTTTTCTCCCTAGGCACCCTCGGGTTCACTTGCCTCTCGTTTTTCTTAGTAGTATACCATGTATCTTCCTCTCTTTTCTTTTTGTGCACACCCTCACCTCACCTCACCTCACCTCTTTTTGGTGTACCCTGGTGGTGATTTCCTCCCTTTCATGTCCTGTGGTTCGCCAGACCAGATTCGCCCTTACCTACCTCCGCCCGTCTTACCTATCGCCCTCTAGTGCACTCACCTTACCTATCGTCATCTCGTGCTCACCTTACCTATCGACGTCTCGGGCACCCATCTTACCGATCACGTGTGCGACCTATCCTACCCCAACGCCGTGTGCGACCTTGGTCCATTGCCGGCAGCCACCATCTTTCTTTCCTATCCTCACGTCTCTCTCTCTAGGAGCCCAGCTGCGCACACAGTGTCCGCCATTGCAGCCACTTGTCTCCACATCTCCGCCACTTTCCCGTGGCCTCCCCTCTCTGTTACCAACCACCGCTCCTTCTCTCTAGTTCCCTACAACTTCTTTTCACCCACCTAGTCCTCTGTTGCTCCACAACCTGTCACAGTCTTTCTCCTTCCTCCACTATGCTGCAACCTCTCTCAGCCCCATCCCACTTGATCACCGGCAGCGACCGCTACAGCAACCATTGTTTCTCTCCATCGCCATCCACCTGCAACTCGCCACCCGTCTTGCCATTCTCCTCTCCTCAATCGACTGCAACCCCCATCAGTCGCCCTTCACTAGCCACCTCCCTGCTGCACACCATCAGAATCCCACGCTTTTCCTTCTCAACCTCTGCTGCTATCCCTCACGCAGCCATCTCTGCCTCCATCCTCTACCACCCTGCTTCCTGCCATCCTCCTCTTCACACTTCCAGCCACCCTTTTTAATAAAATACAGGCAGACATAGCCGCTCCCCTTTCTTCCTGGCAATCCTGCCCCGTTTTCGCCACCACTGCTGCCGCAAGTCCTTCACCACTGGTGCCACCATATTCGCCATCAATTTCCATCTTCCTTCCTCTTCTCATAACCTCACCATCAGCGCCTATCACCCACTGTTGCACAACCATCCTCTTCGCTTCAGTTCTGCCGCCTTGTCTCAGTCGCCTCACTTCTCTCCCTGCTCTTTAACTTTCTCCCAAGATCTCTGTGCAATCCTCCAGCCCTCACGATCATCCCTTCGCAACCTCTCAGTCTCTCTCTAAAACCCACAAATGTGATCCCCACTCTACCTTTTCGTTTTTCGTTGTCCTCTCTTTGTTTTCGTAGACTTTCACGATATTTCGCTCCATTCTTTCTTTCGTCGAATTATCTTCTCTGGTCGTCAAGGTTCCATCCATCGCCCTTTTCAGCCCATCTCGCTTAAATCTCCTCTCCCTTTTAACCAAGTCGTTTTTACTTCCCCTTCCTACACTCAATAACCCAATGTGCAATTCTCTCCCCTTCTCTCTTAACGAATATTTATTTTATTAAACCATTTCGTGATTATCTCCTCTACCCTCTTCTTTTTTTATTTCATTCAATTACAATCCCTCTTCGTCCTTTAATTCACTTTTACCCGCTCATTTCATTTTCCCTTGTCTTATGATACTTTATTTATCTCACCTACTCCTTGTCATTTATTTTATTATTCAAATCAACCTCATCCATCCATCTTTAGCTTGTTCTCATTTTATTTCCCTTACCTCATCCAATTCATTCTATTTATTTTATTTTATTTTATTTTGTTTATTCCATTGTTGATTTTATCTTATTTGGCTCATCTTATTTTAGTTACTCATTTTATTTAGCTACTTCATTTTAATCATCTCATCTTATTTTATTTTCTTCCATCCCTATTATTTTATTTCACTTCATTTGACTTATCTCACTTCAATTCATCTTATTTTAATTTATTCAATTCTCATTCCATTTTATTTTAATTCAACTATTTTCATTTTCTTTTCATCTTATTTTCCATCATCCTTATTTCATCATCACTTTTATTTCACCTTCGTCTCTTTTGGAAGACCTAGCGAGAGTCAAGCTCGTCTTCACCTCCCCTCTTTCTCTTCTTTTCTTATTTGACCAGAGGGCAGGCTGAACCTTGAACCATCGTGCCAGTCTTGTCGTCGAGCAGTATTGCCGTCGTGACCGTCTGAATTACCGTGCTCATCTTGCTGCCACGTTAGACTAGTCGTTGTGCCAGACTAGCCATCGTGCCACTTCTGTCGTCGAGCAGTATTGCCGTCGTGCCAGTCTAAGTTACCGTGCCCGTCTTGCTACCATGTCGGACTAGCCATTATGCCAGGCTGGTCGGTACTGATTCTATCGTCGAGTAGTATTGTCGCCGTACCGGTCTAAGTTACCGTGTCCGTCTTGTTACCACGTCAAGTTAGTCACTGCACGGGTCTAACCACTATGCCAACCTTGCTGCCTGGACAAACTTCTTCTCTCACTTTCACTTCACCCTGTAACAAGGTGGGGACCTATGCCCCACTTGTCTGTACTTTTAATTGTGTGTGTGTGTTTGCAGGAAAGGAAAAACAGGTCAAGAGAGGCGATTCCAAACCGGCCATAGGCCAGAGGGGCTTTTCAACGTGATCTAAGAGGGCGCCCACGTGAGCCAGCCCGAGTGTGTCACGAATCCACTTGTGGTAAGTCCCGCCTCACGACCTTAATTCCTCTCTCACCGGTTGGCACACCTACCCACGTCTTCGTTACATGGTTCCCGAGAGAGCGATCTCATGTCCTAGATCCATCTCGAACCCGAAACCACTCCGTCAGGTCAACCCGACCCGGAGGGTGAGATCAAGGCACCTAATCAGCTTGGCGACTCCACTGGGGACACGCTACCCCATTGTTGGATCGTTCTTGTTTGACCTTCTTTTTTTTTTATTCCTGCTCACTATACAGACACCTGTCTTTGGGGTTGCTCAACCCTTCATACAAGTCAGGGGTTTCATTATCCCTGCACTCATAGGTCTTTGTTGGGAACAGGCTCCACGAACCGCGTTCTCGACCTTTCTCTGAGCATCAAACTTGTGTCGTGCTCTCAGGTCATCACTTGGATAGAGGTGAGGATGGACTTAAAAGTCCCTCACTCACTAGCTCCTTGCATTGGCAGACCCCCTGTCAATGCACCTTACATTGGTGGCATGGATGTCATATCACCACACTTAGCTCGCACCCAGCTACCGGCAACTCACTTGCCGGTTCCACTGCTCGGGGCAGCCCAAAGGCCGCCCCTCCCTCTCCCGCGACTGGCAGTTCATCTGCCTGTTCTACCCCACATTATCTTTCACTGGGGCCCCTAAAACAGGATGCTCGACACCAATAGGAGGCGGCTCTGAAGCCACCACCTCACACACACCCACCAAAGCTAATGGACTACCCATGCTAGCTACACCTCAAGGTAACCCTCAGGTTAGCTCGGGACACTATCAGGGTTGAGGTCTTCTTGGACTTGGCCCTGCACCTCTTTTGCATGCATATTGCACCACTCGGGGCAACCCTCAAGTTACTTCGGAATACTGCCTGGGTTCGGGTCTTCTTGGACTTGGCCCTACACATCCTTCACATGAACACTGCACCACTCGGAGCAATCCTCTGGTTACCTCGGGATACTGACAGGGTTCAGGTCTTCTTGGACTTGGCCCTGCACATCCTCGGGGCAACCGTCAAGTTACCTCGGGACACCATCAGGGTTCGACTCTTCTTTGGGCCGGCCTTGCTCACCCCTTGCATATGCACTGCATCGCTCAAGGTAGCCTTGTTGCTGCGTTTTCCCAAGCACACGAGGGGGAACCTCCTAGTACTCCCTCCCCTCACTCTGTGAGGGATGGTCACACAACTGTCCAATCACACACACACAATCACGACACTAGGCCTCTTAAGGTCGGACATGCTACTCGAGCACAGGTTGACCACCAAGTCACCCGAAGTCCTTCTGCAGAGGGCATACACGCACCAATCCCGCCTCTCGCCCCAAAGCACATCTTTGCGCTGTGCACACACGCATGGATCTAACACTCCACCCGGTTCGCCTGACAGCCGATCAACCTGGCCATGAAGAAGGGAAATCATGGTCAAGCTCGGAAATTGGGCTGGGAGACCCAAATATTGAAAGCTCAGCTCAGGGGCAAGGAAGAAAATGTGATTGAAGAATTCCCTCTCAAAGATGTGAGCCCTTTCCCCCCTCTCATTCCCCTTAGTCTGGATGACGCTGGAAAAGCATGGTATGAGGTGAACACTAAAAGGATCGATCGGGGAATGATGAAGCCGGTTATTTATGAAGATCCAAGCTTGACTCTGGGCAAACCAGATGGGGCAAAGAGCCAGTCTGACCCTAGTGACCCCATCAATCCTGAGCCAGTTGAGCCATCACCCGATCAAACTCCCGAGCATCTCTCAAGTCGAGGAACCGAGAGCAAAGCCTTCTTCGAGCAGACTGAACTCAGAGCAGCTCATAGACCGAAATAGTTTCTCCTAGACTCTTGATGAGCCAAAAGGCACCGCTGCGGGGCAGTCCCGGTGACTCAATTGAGACAGAAGTCGAGCCCACCGAGGGTGTTGCCCATGACCCCTTGGTGGTGGAAAGTTCGAATTATGAAGGGGCTGGTCTTCCTCCCATGATGCAAGAAAGTTGTCCACCAGCTCCTCCCAAAGTCTAGCTCAACATCCCAGCTCCCTGAGATGAAATTTAAAAGAGAACCGATACTCTTGAGCTCCTTCAAAGGGCTGAAAAGCTCATTATTGAGAATGATCTCATAAACAAGAATGAGATTTTATCGTCGTTCACCTTCTCCCGGCCTTCAAGGGGATTTGCCCTAGAATCTCGAAGAAGTGATGGACTCCCATCCCCTTTGGATGGTTCTAATGATGTGGTCTCCCTCACCCTCTCTCATCCAGATATTCTTACCTTCGATGAGAGTTCGTCACTCTCATTCGAAGAAGTCCACTCCCCAGTACTAGATGGGATGAGTTGCACTTCCCCTGCTGGCAGCCCCACTGATATGGCTCCTCCATGCCCTGAAGGGACCATGATTCCCCGCAAAGCCAGCAGCATGCTTCCCCCATGTCATGTGTGCTGCATGTGCGCACTTGATGATGACACTAAGGCCTTGTCCTATGAGGGTTTCACATTCCTGTTAGGTGATGAAGAGCTCAATTCTGAAGGGGCGACATCCCTCGTCCTCATCCACCTAATGACTCTTACCTCTGACGAGAGCTCGTCACTCTCATTCGACCAATGACCCTCGCCAATGATATTGTTGAAGCAGCAGCAATCGAATCCAAGATTGTAAGCTCTGAGGAATGTAACGGGCAAATAGATGAAGAGTCCTCAAGTATGGCAGTTGTTGAAGCTATAGTGATCGACGAAGTACTAAACACTTATGGAGATGAGATTGCACAACTCAAAGCCACGCTAAGGAAATTACAAGTTGAGATGAGGTCAAAAGATGAAACAATGGAAACTTTGCGCCAAGAGGTATTGGTTTCTCGTACCCCCTCGGGGCACTAAGCCCTCTTTACCGTACCTCTAGCACTGTATCGAGTCATCAAAATAGTACCATCAGAAGAAAGGGTACATCCACCCTCACCTCTCTCATTACCGGTCTCTTCGCCACCGACTCAGGTGGGGAACGAAGAATTAGTGGAGGACGAGATCGAGGCACCTAACCATCAGCATGGTACTTAAGCCCCTCTCTCACTCTCCATTTATTTTTCATTCTCTCTCTCTAGAGCCTTTCACCTTAGAGCTCATTGTTTTCTCATTGTTAAGGCCATTGATGGAAGCTTGAAAGGGGGGGGGTGGGGGGACTGGGAGAGAGGATTGGAAGGCACCATTTTTTGTTAGGTAAGTGAATCACACCACCATTGCACCTGATTTTCTAGAGGCATCAAATAAAAATACTTGGAAGCAGGACTGGGTGATAGAAGGTGAGTGTGTTTATGCCCTGTTTCATTGAGTTAATGACTCTAATGCATGATGGGTTGAATGTTGATAATGTCTATATTGCTCTTAAAAATCTGTAGAATAGTGTCCATGTATGTCAAATTCAAGATGTTAGAGACTTCATGATGTTATCTACTATGAATTTAAAGTCATTAAGTATCCTTTGAGACATATATAGTGCACACTTTGAATTTCAAAAAATATTCATATTTTTTTGACAAGCTTTTGAACAGGACAATAAGGTCCAAATAACTTCAAATTACTGCAATTAGAAAGATATATGAGTCTATTATAATGTTCATGTTTAAACATTGTTCAAATCCCTTATAAATGGGAAGTTATGCCTCAATATGTGAAAGCATGTCACTGTTGATAGATTCTACTGAGTTTCATAACTGTAACTACTATTGCCATAGGCTTTGACTAAACAAATGAAGTCCAATTGTTCTCAAACCACTACCATGTGCAAGATCTATGAGTATGTTTAAAGTTGTATGTTGAAAGTATTTCGAAATTCCTCTTATATTAAAAGTTATACCTTAATTTGTGAGACTATATCACTGTTGGCAGAATTTACCAGATTTCCAGAACAGTCATTTTCTTGTCACAAGCTTTTGAATAACCAAATGGAGTCCAAATGCTTTCGAACGGCCATTGTTGGAAAGATACGTGTTTTCAATCGAACTTTGGTTTTCAAACCATCTTAAATTATTTAATGGACAGAAAGTTATAATTCTTCAAAAGGAACATGTCGCTATCACAACTGTGCAGCAGATTTCAGATAGCATGCTTCTGTTGTAGTGGGCTTTTGAAGGGCAAACGAGCTCCAAACTCTTTCAAACCACCCCAATTTGAAATATATGTGTGTCTATTGTTAAATTGTATTGGAAACATCTCTTAATTATGAGTAGATCGAAAGTTTTGTCCCTGTTTATGACAGGATATCACTGTCTGAAATTGCATGAAATTGCCAGGCTTGTATTAAGCTAATACTGAGAGTTAGTTGCGATTTAGTTAGAGTTCTTTGTGAATTGAACACAATGCCTCGATGTGTATGTATGTATACGATTGATGAAATGAGCGGTCTATCCCCAAATTGTGCATACATTATACAAATGATGTAAGGAGTAATCTGATCAAAGGAGATGAAATTAATTGTCTTGAAATACTGTGTAAGCCTGAGACACTGTGACACTGTGATACTGTTTATACTATGGTATTGTGTTACACTGTGATACTGACCACCACGCAATGGAAACCCATTGGTAGTGGGTACTGTTATACTATTTTACATTGTGATACTTATATTGATCACAACGCAGTGGGCCACCCATTGGTAGTGGGTACTGTGATATTGCTTTTTACTATGATATATTGTGACATTGACCACTACCCAATGGTACTGTAACACCCTCTCACCGGAAGGGCTTATGCGAGGGTCGTGTCTTGCAAGGCCTCTGCCTATCGAAAGCGTCAAAGCGCTTTGGGGATTGTGTATGTATGTGAGGATAGTATGAAGTGGGACACCCACTTGTTATTGTCTTCCCTCCTAAACGAGGGTAGAAGTTCTAAGCTACATGATTGGCTTGGCCTGATCAATGGAACTTCTACTTCAGGAGTAGGCTTCTCTAGCTTCTACTGTTTGACGTGGTGAGAAGTTGTGATCTATCGGCATTACTTTTCTACTAAAGAGCAAATGATTGATAGCTAATACACTGCATGTTATTCTATAATTGAATTGTATATACTCTTACACTGTTAAAGTACTGAAGGGCATGAATAGAGAAAATTTTCATGATATTTGTGTAAGTTCGTGAGCACTATTATTTTCTATTACCGTTATAGGTCAAAAAGAAATGGTGTAGATCTATTTACTGGGCTGTTAGCTCATTCCCCTCACTTTCATTCTTTTAGAGTGATAGTTTATGGTCAGGGTGAGAGGGCAACTGTTCGGGTGTTGAGGCGCTCAAAGCTTGAATCTTGTTGAAGGGTGTCTGAGAAGCTTTGCATAGTAGGTGTTGGTGGCGGTGCCACCAAGATGTTTGTTTTATTTTACCTTGTCTTTTGTGGCTAGTAGTGCCTTGAACTGATTGTAAAGGAATTTTGGATAATGATTGTAAATAGATATGACTTTGTTTTTGGTTAAATATCTGTCTTGATGAATGGATTTTTAATTTCATTTCATGGTTTGCTCTTGATTCCGCTAGTTATATGCGTTGAGCAACTCTCACCTGAGTAGCATTCGCCACCTCATGTGGCGGTCCCGCACTCTGTGGGCCTTCGACATGTACGGTATAGGGTCAAGGGGTGGGGTTGTGATAGTTTAAAAGTGTCTTTAGAATAGTTTTGCATAGGTTAGTAATTGGGTTCTTGTGTCTTAGGCGAAACATGACAATGACTCGTACTAACAATGCGGGTTCCAACAATGAGAATACAGAGGCCCTTGGGGAGTTTTTCAAGACTTTATGGGCCATGGCCCAAGTTGTGGAAGACTGTGAGGAGTTACAACTGAGAATAGAAGGTAGAGTTAGGCCCCTGCCATCTGGAAATGTCGGAAGGAGGGTTGGGCCGCCCCCTAGGGGAGATTATAAGGGAAGGACTCAACCAGGTGCGGTTAAGGTCCAGAAGATTTTTTTCTGGGGATGTGTGGGAGAACCAGCGCCTGTCATGCTCATACTGCGGGCGGAACAACTACCTTGTGATCGAGTACCGTTGGAGGTCAAGAGCGTGTTATGGTTGTGGAAGACATGGCCACCAAATCAAGGGCTGCTTAGTAATGAAACCAAAAACACTGAAGGTAAGACCTCCACCTTTAAGATATTCTCAAGGAAAAGGAGATCAAAGAAGTGGTAAGGCCCTGAAGACCTCTTGTTGCGACTACAAGAAAAACCGGCCGGTACATTGTGACTTTTGTGGAAAGCCTGGTCATGCTCCTTCCCAGTGCTGGGTAAAGACAAGGGCATGCTTCAAGTGTGGCAAGTCAAGCCACCTGATTAGGGAATGCCCAGTAATCAAGAACAAGTCTAAGCTAAGAACCCAGGGACGGGCTTTTGCACTTAGAGAAGAGGAAGCTTTGGTCTCAACTTCCGTAACCAGAGGTATGGTTTTGATTTGTGACGTAGAAGTTAGAGTTTTCATCATGTTTCCTCTCTCTTTTTGTCGCACCATATATTTCATACCATATAAATGTTAAACTTGAACATCTTGACTGGATTTTTTATTTATGCTCACCCATGGGAGAATATTTAGAAACTGATATTTTTTTATAATCATTGTGGGGTTGTGTTTGAGGGGCATATTTTACTTATAGACTTGATACTTCTAAACATCCAAGTGTTTGATAGTATCTTGGGCATGGACTGATTGTCCATACACCATGCTACGATGAATTGTTACGATAAAACTGTAACCTTTAGATGCCCAAATCAGCCTAAATTGAGCTTTATAGGCATTAAGAATGTTCCCCTCTACACCTTATCTCAGCCCTTTTGGCTTCCCGCCTGTTGACCAAATGATGTGTTGGGCACTTGGCTTATGTGGTGGAAAATAAAGATGGCCAATCTAAGTTAGAGGAGATATCAGTGGTGAGAGAATATCCAGAAGTTTTTCCTGAAGAGTTAACCTCTCCTCCCCTAGTAAGGGAGATAGAATTTGAAATAGAAATAGCCCCTGGTAATGATCCCATTTCTAAAAACCCTTACAAGATGACCCCAACCGAGCTAAAAGAACAACTACAGGAATTATTGGATAAAGGGTTCATCCGGCCTAGTGTATCACCATAGAGTGCATCATTTTTTAAGAAAGATGGGTCTTTGAGGCTTAGTATTAATTATATATAGCTAAATTAGGTAACGATAAAGAACAAGTACTCCTTGCTCAGGATAGACATCTTGTTTGATCAACTTCAAGGAGGCTAAGTATTTTCCAAGATTGACCTCCGGTGGGGCTATCATCAACTGCGGTTCAAGGAAGAGGATGTTCCTCATACCGCATTCAGGACCCAGTTTTATCACAATAAATTTTTGGTGATGTTGTTTGGATTAACCAATGCCCCAACTATCTTTATGGCATTAATGAATAGAGTTTTTAGACTCTTTCTAGATGATCTGATGGTGGTTTTTATCGATGATATTATGATATACTAAAAGAATCTGAGCGAATATAAACAACATCTAAGGATGGTCCTTCAGACCTTAAAGTCAGAAAAGTTATATGCCAAGTTGAGTAAGAGTGAATTCTGGCTCCCAAGCGTGGCTTTCTTCGGGCATATTGTTTCGAAGGACGGGGTCACAGTTGACCCTTGTAAAATCAAGGCTGTACATAAGTAAAGAAGACATGCTGAGAGCTGTGTTATTAATATTTTTGAAAGGTGGCATTATCAGAAAGAGACCCAATCTAAAGCGTTCATTGACCATAAGAGCCGCATGTATTTGTTTTCTCAGAAGGAATTGAACATGGGACAAAGAAGATGGATGGAATTGTTAACAGATTATGACTGTACCCTTAACTACCACCCAGGAGAGACCAACGTCGTAGCAGACGACTTGAGTAGGAAACCGTGGTATAAGTAGCACAAATAATGGTTTGAGAAATGAAACTGGAAGGAAATGGGGACTTCATTGTAGGTAGTGATAAGTTGTGGAGATTTAAAGATAGAGCATGTGTTCTGGATGACGAGAATGTAAAAAGGGCTATTCTGGAAGAGGCTCGCCACTCTCGTTACATGGTTAATCCAAGAAGTACAAAAATGTACCAAGACCTGAGGAAGGCTTTCTGGTGGAATGATATGAGGAGTGAAGTGGCACAATTTGTCTCTAAGTAATTAACATCTCAGCAAGTGAAGGCTGAACATCATAAACCTACAGGACTGTTACAACCCTTACCTGCGCCAGAATGGAAATAGGAATACATCATCATGGATCTTGTCCCTGGCTTGCCTAAATTAGGTACTGGGCATAATAGTATTTAGGTCATTATGGACCAATTAACGAAAGCTACCCATTTCTTACCGGTCCGCACAACCTATACTTCGGATAATCTAGCTCAGCTATACATTAAAGAGATAGTAAGGCTGCATGGAGTACCAGTTAGCATTGTGTCCGATAGGGAATCTAGATTTACCTCAAGATTTTGGAATAGTCTGCAATCATCCCTGGGAACAAGACTCACTTTTAGTACTGCTTTCCACCCCCAGACTGATGGACAGTCGGAAAGGACAATACAGACCCTGGAAGATATGTTAAGGGCCTGTGTTGTAGATTTTAAAGGAAATTGGGATGATCATCTATCTTTGATAGAGTTTGCATATAATTCTAAACTAGTATTTAGATAACACCTTTTGAGGCCTTGTCTGCGAGGAAGTGCAGATCACCCATATGTTGGGATGAGGTCGGTGAAAGGAGACTGTTGGGTCAGAAATTATTCAGATAACATCAGAAAATATTAACTTTAACTCGAGAAAAGCTCAAAACAACTCAGAGTCGGTAGAAGAGTTATGCCGATAATCGTAGAAGAGACCTGGAATTTGAAGTGGGTGATTGAGTCTTTTTTAAAGTGTTGCTAATTAAGGCATCATGAGATTTGGTAAGAAAGGGAAACTGAGTCCACGATTTATTGGACCTTTCGAAATTTTAGAAAGAATCAGAGTCGTGGCATATTGACTGGCCCTACCACCCGAGTTGGCTAATATTCATGATTTTTTTCATATATCATTGTTGAGGAAATATCAGCCTAATCTGTCCCATGTTTTGAATTATGAACCGATCCCGATCAGGGAAGATTTGACTTATGTCGAGAAACCAATTGAAATATTGGATAAGAGAGTGCAGGTTTTGCGTAATAAAGAAATTCCTCTGGTCCGAGTGTTATGGCAGTATCATTCACGAGAAATTTCCACATGGGAACGAGAGGATAAAATTTCGGATAAATACCCCCATCTATTTGATTGACTGACAATTTTGGGGACAAAATCCTTTAAGGGGGGGATGATGTAAGGACCAATATTTCCCGTCCATAGACACACACACAGTAGTAGGAGTCTGGTGGAGAAGAACCATGCACAGCAGTAACGCGGAGAGCTTACAGCCGTGCATGTCAGAGGGTAACGTCATGCATGACACTGCTGCGAGTGTAAGGAAGAGAAGAAAGAGAAAACTTAGTGCTGCCCATGGTAGCACCGCGCGTAAAAGAGATATTAGTGCTACAAGTGCAACATTGCGCATGAAAGAGACAGTAGCACCGCGAGTGTAATGCCATGCATAAAAGAGAGAGAGTAGCGTTGCGAGTGTAACGCCACGCATGAAAGAGAGAGTAGCGCCGCGAGTGTAACGCCGCACATGAAAGAAGATGAGGAAAGAGAGATTTACCGCAGTGAGTGTAGGAAGAAGAAGAAGAAATTTTCACACACGGCAGTGAAATGAAGCAAATGGGCTACCGCCATGCGTGCAACACCGTGCGTTCCACTGTTGTGCACGACCAAGACTACCACTTGTTAGATGCATGCTCCACACATGCCACTTGTACTGATGCCTGTGTGGTGCATGCCACTTGTCCAGCCATGGATAGCTACCCCAACAAGCAGGGTACTTAAGTCCCTCTCTCTCACATGCCATTCATTTATCATTCTCTCTCTTTAGAGCCTTTCACCTTAAATCTCACTGTTATCTCATTGTTAAGGCCATTGATGGAAGCTTGAAAGGGGGGAGAGGGGACTGTGAAAAAGGATTAGAAGGCATCATCGCTTATTAGTTAAGTGGATCACACCACCATTGCATATGATTTTGTAGAGGCATGAAATCAAAATACTTGCAAGCATGAATGAGTGATAGAAAGTGAGTGTGTTTATGCATGGTTTCACTGAGTTAATGCCTATAATGCATGATGGGTTTAATGTTGATAATGTCTATATTGCCCTTAAAAATCTGTAGAGCAGTATCCATGTATGTCTAATTCAAGATGCTAGAGACTTCATGATGTTATCAGCTGTGAATTTAAAGTCATTAAGTATCCTTTGAGACATGTACTGTGCACACTGTGAATTTCCAAGAATATTCATGTTTTTGTGACAAGCTTTTGAATAGCCAAATGAGGTCCCTATGACTTCAAATCACTGCCATTAGAAATATATGTGAGTCTATTATAATGTTCATGTTTAAAACTTGTTCAAATCCCTTATAAATGGGTAGTTATGCCTCAATATGTGTAAGTATGTCACAGTTGACAGATTCTACTGAGTTTCATAATTGTAACTACTGTTGCCATGGGTTTTGACGAAAGAAATGGAGTCCAATTGTTCTCAAACTATTGTCATGTGAAAGATCTATGCGTATGTTTAAAGTTTCATGTTGAAAGTATTTTGAAATTCCACGTAGATTAAAAGTTATGCCTTAATTTGTGAGAATATGTCACTGTTTGCAGAATTTACTACATTTCGAGAACTGTCATTTTTTGTCACGAACTTTTGAATTACCAAATAGAGTTCAAATGCTTTCAAACGGCCCTTGTTGGAAAGAAACATATTTCAATCGAACTTTGGTTTCGAAACCATCTTAAAATACTTAATGGACTGAAAGTGATAATTCTTCAAAGAGGGACATGTCACTGTCACAACTGTGCAGCAGATTTCAAATAGCATGCTTCCATTTGTACTGAGGTTTTGAAGGGCCAAACAAGGTCCAAATGCTGTCAAACTACCCCCATTTGAAATATATGCGTGTCTATTATAAAATTGGTTTGGGAACCGTCTTCGAATCTTGAATAGATCGAAAGTTACGTTCCTATTTATGACAGGATGTCACTGTCTGAAATTGCATGAAATTGTCAGACCTGTATCACGTTAATACTGAAATTTAATTAGAGTTCTTTGTGAATCAAACACCGTGCTTCGATGTGTATGTATGTATGCCACTAATGAAATGAGCGGTATATCCCCAAATTGTGCATACATTACACAAATGATGTAATGGGTAATCTAATTAAAGGAGATGAAATTAATTGTCTTGAAATATTGTGTATACCAGCTTGAGACACTGTGATACTTTGATATTGTTTTATATTGTGATATTGTGTTACACTATGATACTGACCACTACGCAATGGGACAACCATTGGTAGTGGATACTGTTATACTATTTTACACAGTGATACTGATACTGACCACTATGCCATGGGCATCCATTGGTAGTGGGTACTGTGATACTGCTTTATACTGTGATATATTGTGATACTGGCCATTACGCAATAAGACCACCATTGGTAGTTGGATACTGTTATGCCGACAATTACTGACTGTGCCCTGACCCTAATGAAAGGAATAGGGTAGGTGGTGAAACTGAATAACAGGGTGGGTTGCTCCCCCCAAATCTTTATTGGCACTATGTATTGGGTCACCCATGGTAGTGTAACACCCTCTCACCGAAAGGGCTTAAGAGAGGGTCATGTCTTACAAGGCCTTTACCTATCGAAAACCCCAAAGCGCGCTGGGGATTGTGTGTGTGTGTGAGGACAGTATGAAGGGGGACAACCACTTGTCATTGTCTTCCCTCCTGAGCGAGGGTAGAAGTTCCAAGCTACGAGATTGGCTTGGCTTGATCAATGGAAATTCTACTTCAGGAGTAGGCTTCTCTAGCTTCTACTGTGTGAGGTTGTGTGATGTTGTGATATATCGGAATTACTGTTCTACTAGAGAGGAAATGACTGATGGCTTATATACTGCATGTTATTCTATAATTGAACTGTATATACTCTTACACTGGTAAAATACTGAAGGGCGTGAATAGAGAAAATTTTCATAACATATGTGTAAATTAGTGAGGACTGTTATTTTCTATTACTGTTATAGGTCGGAATGAAATGGTGTAGATCTACTTATTGGGCTGTTAGCTCATTCCCCTCACTTTCTTTTGGTACAGTGATAGTTTTTTGCTCGGGTGAGATGGCAACTATTCAGGCGTTGAGACGCTTAAAGCTTGAAGCTTGCTGAAGGGTGTCTGAGAAGCTTTTCATAGTAGGTATTGGTGGCGGCGCCACCGAGATGTTTGTTTCATGTTTACCTTGTCTTTTGTGGTTAGTAGTGCCTTGAACTGATTGTAAAGCAATTTTGGAAAATGATTGTAAATGGATATGACTTTGTTTTTGGTTAAATATATGTCTTGATGAATGGATTTCTAAATTCATTTTGTGGTTTGCTCTTGATTCCACATGTTATATGCGTTGAGCCACTCGCACCTGAGTGGCATTCACCACCTCACGTCGTTATCCCGCACTTTGTCGCTTTCCGACATGTACGGTATGGGGTTAGGGGGTGGGGTCGTGACATATTTGTGTTAGTGACAAGTTACAGGCTCAGTCCTGTAACTTCACTTTCCAATCCTTCTGGTACCAAGGTTTCGAGTCTGGTGATTTTCCTTGTTTCCAGCAATACCTCTTAGGAGAGATTGCACTGGGAGGCTGCTCAATTTTTGGGTCATCCCTTCACTTCTTTTACTTCATCATCATCATCTTCTTCTTATCTCTAAACCAAGCCCTTATCAACTTACTCTTACTCTTTTTTTTCTTCTCTTTTTACCTATTTCTAAACCAAGTCCTCATCTGCATGTGGCACGTGAGTTAAGCGGGAAGCTTGAGTCCCTGAGGGAGCCTGAACAAGTAAATCCAGGCCCGACCAAAAGATCTGGAGGTAACTCCTCCTTCATCTTGATTTTTCCCTTTCTTATAATCTCGACCTGATTGAGTAAATCTTGAGCCTTCTATTTTAACTTAGCAATAGTGGCTTGTCTTTGAACCTTATATCGTTGTTCAGGAGTGCCGATGAAGTCATTGGAGTGGGAAAGGAGACCACCTGTCATGTTTTGATGAGCAACCTGGGTCTTCATGACATGGGTTGGGAAGTGCAAGACCTTTTGAGGGTCATGCATGTAACTTGCTTGGTGAGTGAGGTAAACACTATCCTCCTCTCTTTCGGAGACTGGGACATGCAAGACCTCAGGGATTTTCAAGACATTAGGGCAACCTTAGTGGTATGGAGCTGAAGAGATGAGGTAAGCATTGTCCTCCTCCCTTTTGGGGACTGGGATATGCAAGACCTTGGGGATTTGCATGACCTTGAGGTGGTCATGCTGAAAAGGGGTTGGGGATGTGAGGTGAGCATCATCCTCTTCAATGCACAAATCCTCTGGTATCTGCAATACCTTGGGATGATTTGGTGTGTAGCAGACTTGGGGAGTAAGATAAGTATCATTCTCCCCTGTTAGAGAGACTGGAATGTGCAAGACCTTTTGGTTAGCTATCTGGTCAGTCTTAGCTCAATAAGTAATCTCAGCTTCTAGAAAGGGAATGGGGATATGTAACACCTTCATGTCAGCATGAGCATAAGTGACTGTCAGCGTTAGAGAATTCAAGTTAATGGTTTTGTTTTTCATGACTTGTTCTGTTTGGGCTATCACGAAAATGGGTTCTTAAGAAGGCAAGGCAAAAGTTGAAGCTTGCCCTTTATGACTTTGAGGCATTACTTCCATTAGAGAACTTGTTAAATTTCCATTAATGGGGGTCAATAGAAACTTCTCTTCTTGAAATATATGATTACGTGATCCCACCATGTCTTCCACTTCTTCATGAGAGGTTTCAACAGTTTCTCTCATACTAGGGGTTCGTAGTGGATTTCATAGGCAACACTAGCTCTTGAGATCGCGTAGGATCCATGAAATAGTACTTCACATCAGTATAGTGTGACTCAGCAATGGCGAACGATATTTTATCAACATAGACTGTATGTTTCCTTCCATCTCAGCTATATTTGAAGCATTGATGGAGTGTGGATGGAAACACCCCATGATCATGTAGTCAGGTATGAGCCAGAAGAATGTTGCAGGAAGTATCTGTCTCAATCACATGAAACAAAGTGGAAGCATTTAAATCCCCAATTTTGATATTGAGATGGATAATAACAGCCAATTTCTACCTCGACTGGTTAAATCCTTGAACCGTCAGGCTTATTGGCTCAAGTTGCTCGACACCTATCTCAATCCGAGTAATTATTTGTTTGAATATATTTTTCAGCACCTTGATCCCTAATTAGGAATAAGTAGGAAGCAGGTCAATAAAGCCTACAAAACAGTGAAAATTCCCGACAGTCTCAGAATGGTCCCTGAACTGGTCAAGATCTTTATCAGCACTTCAAAAGACAACCTACCAAGTTTCATCATGATCAGACATGTCTAAGGTGGTGAACATAAAGAATCAGTTTTTGGAGAAAAAAAATGGTCCCTAGCACCCTGAAACGGACCTACAACAAGAACTACATTTTTGGTGTCTCAAATCACTATAGGACCACTTTCATTAGATTTGGTACAGTCAAAACCCCTATGGGCCAAGTTTCGGCTTAATCGGATACTCTAGGATAAAGATATGAGTAAAACATTAAAACAGGAGGGGCTGCACAGTATTTTCATGTGGCCTCACTGCACCAAAACACCATTAAAGGTGGCTGTTTTCACAGTCATGAGCAGTGACTTTCGGGGCCCATATCTCACTCATTTCGAGTCAGATCGTGCTCAAATTTTGTGAGCGTATTTGTCTCGTCGAGATGGAACCTTTGATATGAGGTACGCCCAGTGACAATGTCCGAGCAGGGAGAGAAACTAGAGAAAAATTGCCATTCCATGAAGAAGTTATATAAATTTCAACATTGACGCACCTCACTCGAATGACCAAATCATGGTGCCCGCACCTCAGATCGACACGAAACCAATTCCATTGTGTGCGTAAGATTCAAGGCTATCATTGGTCCAAACCCTATACATTATGAAAAGCCAGATTTCATGTACAAAGCCGTTGAAGTGACTGAAATTGAGATCCTCAGATTCTAGATTCCGACCAAAACTCAAAAGTTGCGAAATCTTCGGTCGGGCTTCAAATCGTGTTCCGTTTGTTGGCACGTGATTGTGACGGCATGCTTAGTGCACTACGATGAAGAAATCACAGAAAAATATTAAGGAATGAGCGCACTATAGAGCCGAAGTTTCCAAGGTTCATGCAAAGTTCAATTCTTGTGATCGTGGCTCAAAAACGCGATCCATGGCTAGACGTTGGTATCAAAATGATCGTCATGCCAATCCCTACAAGAAAAGATCTTTCGATCAAACGAGCATCAGAGCAACCTCAAGTCAGTCATGAAAGATCACGCAAGTTCTAAGGCAGCATCAGGGATTGTTCTGAAATTCAATGAATTGTTAGGCAGGGGCAAAACAGTCATTTTTTGCCCAATTTTCTTTATTTTCTTTAAAGCAGAATAATTGTAATTATCATCAATTTTAATGAGGTTTTGGGCGTCCACTCATGTTTTGGCCCAATTCTATATAAACATGCAAAGCTAAATTGTAAAGGACCCGCGGTTCATTCTTTGATCATTCAATAGAAATTCCCATTCTTGCTTGAGCTTGTGAGTATGTCTCAAAGAGAGAGAGAGGAGAGAGAAGAAAAGGGTCGGTACCCTTCGGACAGGTACCTTTCTCTCTCCTTTCTACTTCCTCTCTCCTCCCATCTTTCTCTATACTCCCCTCTTTCTCTCTCCTCCTCTTTTTTATCTCGTCTCTCCTCTTTTTTCTCTCTCCCTTCTTTTATCTCTCTTCATTTCTCTTTTTCTCTCAGTCCTCTCTTCTTCTCAGCGTCAGCTAGGACTTCTCATCACTATCTCTTTCTCTCGCTTCTTCTGATCTCTATCTCTTTCTTTCCCCTCTCCCTCATGTCTCTCTTTTATCAGTCGGTGAAGTTTAGTGCCGACTGGATTTCTCTCTCCTCTTCTAACACAATTGGTGAAGTCTTAGTGCCGGTTGAATTTATCTCTCTTCTTCTTTCATCCCCAAGCGCAGGGTGAATTTCTCTCTTCTCTCTTCTCACAGTCGGTGAAGCCCAGCATCAGTTGGATTTCTCTCACCTCTTCGATCAGTGGGTGAAGCTTAGCGCCGACTAGACTTCTCTCTCCTCTTTTAATGCAATCGATGAAGTCTTAGCATCGGTTGAATTTCTCTCTCTGCTTGTTTCATCCCCAACATCAGGTGAATTTCTCTCTCTTCTCTCTTATCCCAGTAAGTAAAGACCATCACCGATTGGATTGCTCTCTCGTCTCTTGTCACAGTCGGTGAAGCCCAGCGTCGGTTGGATTTCTCTCTCCTCTCTTGTCACAGTCGATGAAGCCTAGCACCTGTTGAATTTCTCTCTCCTCTCTTATCACAGTCGGTGAAGCCTAGGGCTAATTAGATTTTTTTGTCCTCTCTTGTCATAGTCGATGAAGCTCAGCACCGGTTGGATTTCTCTCTCCTCTCTTGTCACAGTTGGTAAAGCCTAGTGCCGATTGGATTTGTCTCTCTTTTGTTTCAGTCGGTGAAGCTTAGTGCCGACTTGATCTCTCTCCCTTGCTTCTCTCCCATTGCAACCGGTGCAAGTCTAGCGCTGGTTGGTTCTCTTCCTCCCTCTCCCATCTTTTGACATGCGGCTCTGTCTAGCACTGACTACATCTTCCTTCCCTCTCTCTTTTATCCCCTCGTCTCTTCTCCCTTCTTCTCTTACCTCATTATTTCCTCCATAACCACCACTCTGTTATTCTTTCATTGAATTAAAAGGGATTGAGGTTAGCCTCTCATGGAGGTCTTTTCATCTAGCTGTAATGTTGTTGTGCCAGGATTACTTGGCCCACTTTATTTCCACTACAGACTGACCATCGTGCTTAGCTAGTCGGTATTGGCCATGACTTCTACTAGTGATTGCGTGAGTCAATTTCAATACCGAGCTCATTTTGCTACCATGTCTGGCCAATTACTCGCTAGCTTGGTCCTAGCGCTCAGTCGAACTCTTCTCTCCCCCGTCTTTTTTCTCTTCTTCTTTTTGAATGCGCATGCTTGTGTACGTTCATCAAAGAGGAAAAGGGTGAGGTCTGACTCACCTGTCTTACAACCTTTGCCATATATGTGTGTGATTACATAAAATAAGAAGAATACGAGCCAAGGGAGGCGATTCCAAACCAGTTTCATTACAAGGGGGCTTTCTTTGTGATCTACGAGGGCGCCCACGTGAGCGAGCCTGAGAAAGTCCCGAACCCACCTTAAAATTCCTCTCTCACTGGTTGGTAACACCTGCCCCCGTTTCCAAACGGGGTTCCCAAGAGAGCGATCTCAAAAATGTCCCGGGTCTTCCCTCGAAACCTGAGATGCATGCTGCCCCATCATTCAGGATCCAGAGGGTGAGATCGAGGCACCTAACCAGCTTGGTGACTTCACTAGGGACTTATTACCTCTTAGTTGGATTGTTCTTGTTGGGCTACTTTCTTTTATTTTTTGCTTTCATTATCTTTTCACATTCACTTATGGCTGCTGGGTTATGTAAGCCATTTATCCGGATCGGGGATTTTCTTATCCTCGTATTCGAGAGTGTCCCTAGGTAACAAGTTCCTTCGACTTCGTTCCCGACCATCCTCTTGAGCAAAGACCCCTTGTCTAGCTCCTAGATCTTAACCTGGACCGGCGTGAGGTGGGACCTAAAAATCCCTCACTCCCCATCTTCTCACTCTGGTGGAAACTCCACCAAGGTACCCTGCATTAGCAGCACTTCTGTTGCCCCACACAACATGTACCTAGCCACCGGCAAGTCGCTTGTCGGTCATGTTCTTGAGGTACACCGGAAGGCTGCCAAGTCCCCTTCTGCAAAAGGTAAACAATTTTCCATTGCTCGTGTGGGTCGCCATAAGGTTACTCCCCAAGTCTCTTTACCACTGGTCTCCATCTCTGGAGGCCCAAAACATCAAGGCGGAAACCCCACGGTCTTCACCCCTCACATACATCATAAGGCTCATGGATCACCCACTTGATTCACACCTTAGGGCAACCCTTATGTTGCCTCGGGACCGTTTTCAAGATCGAACCTTCTAAGGCCAGATCCTGTGCACGCCACTCAGATGCATCTCACTGCTTGAGGCAACGCCGTTATTATGCCAACCCGAGTACATAGGAGACGGCCTCCTTGTCCTCCTACTATACACACAGAAGTGCACCTTGTAAGGGACATGCCTACACCTGTTCTCTTATAGATACTTTCTCATAGTGCTTGGCCTCCTAAGGACAAATCACTTGCATGAGCCTGGGGTGACCCTCAGGTCTCCCGTAATCCTTCTTCAAGAGGCGCACACGCATCGCCATCTCAGATGTCCCCTCATCCTCGACTCAGGCCTCCTCATGAGTCAACCATGCTCCTTCTTCATTGAGAATGCAACTTCAGCCGTGGTACTTGAAGATTTTTCCCAAGGGTACCATCCTGAACCAGCCTCGTCACCTTAGTCGTGTCTATGGAGCTCATAAGAGAGCTCGGAGCATTTACTTGGTAGAAGATCGTGTCCTTCATCCTCCCGAACTCGAGATGACTCTAGTTCCTAGACCTCATCCATTATCGCATCTGATGGAAACAGCTCTCTCCTATGAAAGAAGAGTTGATCAGCCGTGACCTAGATTGCAGTTTTGGCGTGAGGTCCATCAAAGCCTCAAGGCTAAATGCGACAGTGGTCTGCAAATTTTGACTAAGGAGGTGACTAAGGTAGTCAAAACAGCCAATTCTGAGGACTCTCTTTACCTGAATCCCTTCTACCCCCTTTAGACGATGAAGCCTGAAGACAAGCTCCATGAGCCCATTGCTGTGGTGACCGTTGCAGATGAAGACCCAGCCACTCAACAACCGTGGCTCCAAGATCGTCGAGAGCCGGTCCAAAATCGATCCGCATACTGGAGTCGAGTTCAGTCAGGGTATGCTGATCCCCTACTGACTGACCTACCGTGTACGACCCTTCAAGCTCGCAAGCTCTCAGTCACCACTAACATTGACCTCCCTAGTGGAACGGTCAGCGTAATGGTTATAAGCAACCTCAATGATGCGCAGGAAGAGCGCATGAACAAGTTTGCAGACATGATGCATGCGATGATGGAAAAGATCAATCATATCGACGTCGCACGTCAGTCGGCTAACCATGAGGTCAATTCCCATCACTCTGATGGTGCACCTCCACGACAGTCCCCTTCCGTCTACCTCACATGACAATTCAGTCCCTCATCCAGTCTCTCAGTCAGATATTGATGCTATGGTCACCCATAGGCTGAAGAACAGACATATTCCGGGGATACAGGGCGCGATGCCTTATCAATGACCTTACGCCTCCTATATTGATCAGGTCTCGTTTCCCCCAGCATATTGCCCACTTTCAGGCAGCATGTCGGGAAACAACGGCTGATGAGAGGACTTCTTCTCCAACAGTTCGTTGAGACCCTTGATGGCCCAGCATTCCAACGGTATGCCCGACTTCCTCCAAACTCGGTGCATACATGGGAGGATATGGAGAAATTGTTCTATCAACGCTTCTATGAAGTCGAGAGAGAGGTTCAAACCATCGAACTTCTCACCCTGACTCAAGACCTCGATGAGCTTGTGGATCAGTTCATATCAAGATGGAGAAACTTGTCTTCTCGCCATCCTAATCCTATGCCTGAGAAGGAAGCAGTCCAGACTTGCATGCGGAACATGCGATCTGAAATCGCTCTACATGTCGAGGCCTCTAATTCGACGTCCATGTCAAAGTTAATCGCTAAATCAGTTCATATAGAGAGTTTAGCACGCCATCATGGTGGGACATGACAACCATCTGCAAGTTCAACAAACAACAGGGGCAATGGTAGCTCTCGGAATAACACACAGAGTAGCCAACAGAAAGGGCTAGTCAGTGCAGCCATCATGGTCATTGATTCAAAGAAGGCTCCCTCCCAAACTTTGGACCTCTCTAAAGAGGTAAGCATGGTGAAAGTAACACCTCAAGCTGGCAAGCAGCAACAGTCATACAATCGGGTACCTCCACCAGCCAATATTGATCGGGGTAATTATTTCACTAGGCATAAGAAAAAGGTCTATCCCTTCGAGAAGGAATGGGTCACTACGATGTTTCGGTTATTATTATAATATAATATGATCCAGCTTCTAGAAATCAGGTTCCCCAAGCAATCTGGCCTTGACACTCAAGTGAATTATTGTGCCTGCTATTGAAGGATCAATCATCCCATAGATGACTGCTACACGCTGAAGGATATCATTGAGGCCCTGTTTCTGAAAGGTCAGATAAAGTTTGAATATTTAAAGAAGGCCTTCGGGGCAGCTGAGGCGTCCCATGCCGTAACCATTCAATAGGAATACGAAATGCCTGGTATCCTCCACGCCTTCTTCATTATAATGCTTTAGGAACGCATAATCACACTGAAGCAGGCAAGGCAACTCCGCCGCCTTGCTAAGGGGACTGAAGATCGTTGGTGCCCATTCCATCAGATAAGAGGTCATTATTTGTCAGAATGCACAAATTTCCTTTATATATTCGCAGAGAAGATGCGGGAGTGTCAAGAGTTTTACAATCTCTTAATAACTTATCCCCAAATCACTTCTCCATCAGGGCAAGAAGATCTCACAACCTAGGACCCTCCTATAAATGACTCAGACTCTGCGGAACCCTCAGATTCCCAGCCATGGATAACCTACCATGGCTGAAGCAGACTCAAGTTCTTAAGACGATAAGTGGTTTGCCAACCCAGCGAGATGAATCAGACATCACTTCAGAAAACCAAAAAGAGAGGGGCACCAAGGGTTGCTCGCCGAAGTAACAAGAAATATGATGTGATAGGGAACCTATAGAAGCTTTTGGCTCTTCTTAGTGTCTACGACACCCTCATGCTCTCGAGGGATTACCGGATGGCTTTGGTTCAAGCTCTCTCTAGCCCGAAAGTGTACGAAACCGAAGTAGAACCCATTGAGGTAGACCCGACGATTCTACATGGGTGTATGCCAATCACCTTTTCAGAGGACGATCTGCAGCTAGGGGAAAAGTTTCATGATCGCCCTCTCTTTGTTACTGGTGAATTACATGTATGCCCCATCAACCGAATTATGTTAGTTGGAGGGTCAGCAGTCAACCTCATTCCAAGAAGAATCCTCAATCGATTAGGGTTGGGGTCCAAAGATCTTACCCCAACCCATCTCACTGTTCAAGGGTTCAACTAATCAAGAGAGAAGCCAACCGGCACGATACGCCTTCACTTTAAGATTGGTGAATTGAACGAATACGCTCAGTTTCATGTAATCGACACCGACACTTCTTACAATATTCTCTTGGGTCGTTCATGGCTCCATGACCAGGGGGTGGTTCCATCAACATTGCATCAGTGCTTCAAATATAGTGGAGATGGGAGACAGCATGCGGTCTGCGCTGATAAGAGACCGTTCCCTGTGGCCAAAACTCACTATGCAGATGCTAAATATTACTTCACAGATTTGGCCTTGCCTCGGAAGCCGAATGATGAAGGTCACAAGTTTACGAGCAAGACTGTGCCCTTGTTCATGAAGATGTTGAGGATGTTGGGAGGATGCTGGCGAACATGTTCAAAGAGGAAGAAAGGCATGGTAGAATTTTACCCCTAACTACTCTTTATTCTAACATCCCAACCATCATTCCACAAGAAATTCCTTCTTCCCCCGAAAATAAGCCTTCACCCTCTGCCCCCAGTTCTGAGCCACCTTGGTCGGAAGATGAACTAGAGGTCATTCTTGAGATTGAACAAGCCATGGGGATAGAATTCTTGGCTCCAAGGACTTATACGTCAGACCAGCAGAAAGTCTTGCATATCACCATTGCGCTCTTGAGAGCTAAAGCAGCGCGACAACCACTGTGAAATATTTTTCAAAATTCGATTGCTACAAGTATGGAGGATACTCCTCAGACCGGTGACCAACTAAAAGTGTTACTTCTCTCAGACCTCTTAGGAGAGCACTTCAAAAAAGTGCGTCTTTCTTCCCCTCAAGGGCAGGATCTCCTAACAAACTTAAGAACCGAAGTCTGCAGTCTCCAGGGTCAATTGGAGGTCATACGTATCGCTTCAAAGAATCTCAAAGAGTTCTTGCCGGAGACTAAAAGCTATGATGAGCTTGAGGTAAACACACCACTAATGAAGGCCGAGGCCCCTCCTGACTGGACTATCTATAGTGTCCAGACTCACCAAATCATGAGGAAAATGAACTATGAGCCCTTCGCCAATCAAGCATTAAGAGGAGAAAACGCAACGACTCCCCATTTTGAAGCTATCCAAGCCACGACAGCCCACTATGGGACTAAACAAGGCTTAGGATATTGTCTTAGGGCAATAAAAGTATTGAGAGGCATTACAAAAATATCACATGAGGTGCATCAAAAGCAAGAAGACAATGAGATCATGCAGTCAAGTCAATCTAAAAGGAGAAGCGCTTTATTCATTAGTCAAAATTTTTACAAAGTACTGGCCAGAGGAAATGACATGTTCAAAACCGTCAATCATCTTGCTGATCTCTGCATTGCGTGCTTCAGGAGAAGTCTCGGTGCCTTGAACTCTCGCCTACAGCTCCGACACTGTTTGAGTTGCCTCTGTCTTCGCCACAGTTTCCGACTCAATTATGCCATCTAGTTTAGACAAATCTTCAACCAAAAAGGCCTCCATGGCCTTCCTCTGAGCCATCTTTGTCTCAAGGCTTGTGAATTCCTGTTTCAATATTCTCATCTCTTCTCTGATTTCGACCATTCTCTTGAAGCTCCCTTGTGCCTCTCCTGAGATCATGCTGACGGGCAGATATCTTGGCCTTCTTCTCAATGCAAGCGTCTATCTTCTCGCTACTTACAAGATCAACTCCTCCAATGAGGCTATCCTGTTAATTTCTCCCTCGCGGCACGTCACTTCCAACCGCCATCTCTCCAACTCATTTAGAGTTACATCAAAATGGGAAAGCACCTCTGGCGTTGTCCCGGCCGCAGTAGTCACGTGAACTCCCTCAGCTTTGCCAAAGCTTTGCCCAGTTCATTGAAAGGTAGCTCCCTTAAGCTCTAAAGGCGTGCTCTAAGCATGCCTGCAATCATGCTAGAAACACCACTGAAAACAGGCCTAGATGGTGCTGTTAAGGCCACTACTCCTGAAGAAACCTCGACCTTTCCATCTGAGCCACCGGCTCCTCTGAAATAAGGGCAAAGCCTAGGGCTTCTTCCCTTCAGGCTCATTGGCAGCCCCAGCCTCAACCTCCCTAGGTTCTTCAATGCCAATCTCGCTGTCTTAACCCTCTCTTATGGAGACCTCTACTTGCTCTTCATCCTCCTGAACTATCGCCTCCGCATCACCAAGTTCAGGAACTGCCTCTTCTCTTTGACCTTCGCCGACCAACTCATCTCTAGTAATGGCTTCTTCCATTTGGCCTTCACCTTCAACAGCCAGAACCTCGGCCATGAAGAGCTCAACCCCCTCATCTTCGCGGCCTATGCCCACGGGGGCAGTGACCTCTTGGTGCTCGGGCGTGTCGCCAACTTCACGCTCTTCTTCTTAAGCCATGGCCCCTGCCTCAGTCGGGGCACTGAACTCCTCATGCATGGAGGCCACATCAACATCAGAACCCTTATCTGGAGCAATTGCTTCGAGCTTTCATCCTCCTCAGTCTCCATCCGAGAAGCCTTTGACTCAGGAACTACCCTTGGACTCTAGGGCGCCTCCCTAAGATCCAGAGTCACCTCCCAATCAGAAGCACTGTCAACAGGCTCAGAGCTGTCGGAGTTGTCTGCCTCACTTTTTGAAGAAAAAAGAAAACATATCAGTAGAAGCAAAAGATGGTCCAAAAAGCACAACGGCTAATACTGGAAGAATTCCTAAAAGATCAGAAGAGGAAGGATTACCTCCTGGTTCTAACATCATTAGAAGCTTGTTGCTCTTGCATCTCCGAGTATGCCCACTAACTTAAGACGTTGCACGAGTATCAGCAGCAGTCAAGCGCTTTCTTTTCTTTCCCCCTCCTGAAGTAGGAGCGTTCCCTTCAAATCCACCTTGAGAAGACCCTCCAGCTAATTTACTGTGGGGACCATTCCCAATGAAAGCATTCAAATCTTGTGGGGGACGCTTCTCATAATCAGGAACTCGTTGCCCCTCATTCCATTCAAAGATGGAACTGAGATTGTCAAAAACACTCCCAGTCTTCGTCTTGATTGCAAGGAATTCTGATGAGGCCTCGTTAGCTGCTATTTCACGTGGAAGCTTCAAAGCCCGCCAGTTTGAGGGATAGTCCAAGACAAACACCGCATCAGGAGCTAGAGCATCTTCCAGTCTCCTTTGCCTGGTATCCTGTCGCCAATTACCCTTCACCCCTTTCCAGTGGTGATCTCGATCCCAATATCCCTTACTGGTGATTCTCCACCAGTTCACATAGGCCTTCATCATCCGAACCCTTCTGTCGTAGTGAGGTATGACGTATTTGCTGGTTTTTGTCATCTCTAAACACATGGACCAAGCGGTCCGTATATGCTCTGGCCAACTAGCACTCATGGAACGTCCCAAATCTTCCGTCTGCACCTTACATCGGTGCTTTTCAATGGGCGAAGCGGTGAGGGAAATACCCCTCTAACCTGGCACTGTGCGGAGTCCGATAGTGTAAGACTCCCCCTCTAATGCTCAGGATGAACATGAGTTCCTTAATAGTTGTTGGAGCACCGTCTAGCTCCTTCCTCAACTCATCAATGAAAGCACAGTTAGTGAAGTTCCCGACCGAAAAAGGTACCCGCCTCATGTTTAGAGAATCATTCCCAAAGAGACCCCGAGCCTCCCCTGGGGTATGGAAGATGACCCTCTAGTTGGCATTCCTCATCAAGAAGAGCCACAGCTTATCTCCCGAGCATTGATGCTTGATGTAGGTATCAGGGAAATAAGCCCCTAACCACCCGTGCACATAATGCACAAGGAATGGAGTTTTGAATTCCCCGGGAAAAGCCTCTCCTCCAACAATACCACTTCCTCCCTCTTTTCCCCTGTACGCCTTTCCATGGGAGATGGACCCTAAGCCATGGTATATGTTGCACAAGACCGTCTAAGAAAGAGCATACTGACGCCCTCGGGCCATGTCACAGGCCACATACAGTAAGCCTGGACGAATGTTGTCCCCCCAACCAGGAAGCACAAATTTGAACAGGAATAAGGCGAAGTATGCCGGCAAGAAGACTCGATCATCGTCGGTCTCAAGTTGATATATGGGAGGCGTCTCCTTTGCGACAGCCTTCCCTGTCCCCTTCAAAGTACCCTGACCGCCCTCAGGATAATCCCCACAAAAGAAGTTCACCCATTCTGTAAAGGTGACCCTGCCATTGTTAGATCGGCCGACAATCGACTAGTAGGCCTCAAAGATCTTTGAAGGCTAGCAAGTGGCTCTTCGTTACTCAAGTTAACATATATGAATGAGTTTGGGGGCACATACTCATCATACATAGCCCCAATCATCGGGAGGCCTCCAATGAAATGAAGATCTAGCAAAGAGATCCCTTCTTTGCCATGACCAAGAAGCCAAGTATTGCTGACATGGCTCCATGTCTCCAGTAACACCTTTATTGTATTGGAGCAACGGCCATAGTAATTGCTGGAACACTGGACCGCTGTCAATAGCGAAGCACGTTCAAGAGTACTTTTGTATGACGCCATTACCTTGACAGCCTAGGAAGTGTATCCCTTCAGGTATTGATGCTCCCCTTGAATGTGCTAAGTGTTGTCAACATCTTAGTCGTGACACCTCGAACTTAGCTGTGCTGACCGACAGCCGCTCCACATCCTTCGGTGCCGTCTCACACATGAGCGACTGACAACCATCACCACGTCTCGTACGCCTCTCCTACGACGGTTCACCTCCACGACAGTTCACCTCCTGCCAACTGTACACCTTCTATGACGGTCCACCTCACATAACTGTTAGTCTCCTGCCGGAACATCGGCTACACGAATGAAAAACCTACTGAAAAACTTTCCCACCTGTGTTTTTGGCCTGAAGCGTCACCAGAACCTCACCGAAGACTCCTCCAAAGTTCCCCTAAAACCCCTAAAACTCCACAAACAGTGTCGAAAAGTTACCACAACCTCCGAGAAAATCCCTTAAAAATCCTTGGAAAACCCTCAAGACGTGCGAAAATGCTCATTGCTGCGTTTCCCACTTCTTCAACCAGAAAAAAATTACAGTCGGAACCTATTCCGTTTTCTAGAAAGATTCCTGGAGTGCTCTCCTTTCCTCGCAGCTTTCTCTCCAAACTCACCAAAATCTTGGTAAAAACTTTGCCAAGAACCTTCCGTGTAAAAACCATTGAAATCTTATTGTTTGCCAATGAACCTTCCTTACAAAAATTTTACTGAAGTCTCGCTACTCGCCGGAACTTCAACCGAACACTCTCTCCTCACGGCTAAAGAAAACTTGTGCTCAAATTTTTTTTTACCCCTGGTGAAAAATGAGGGAAAAAGGATTTTAACCCCCCTTATATAGCCTGCACTACCCTCGACTGCCCCTCACAAACTAAGAATTTCAGTCGCATCCAAGGGAAGCCAAGCAACGATGAGCCGAGTCAGGCTTTGGCTCCAGGCCCGAGGTAACTCTCATTGACCCAACCCTAGCGCTGGTTGACTTAGCGTCGGGTGCGATTTCAAAACAACCCTAGCACAGGTTGACTTAACGCCGGTTAACTTAACACCAGTTGTCTTCAAACGATATCACAGGCTGTTCACAGCGTCAGCTGAGTCTTTAACAACCCAGCGCCGGTTGTGTTTTTGAGAACTCAGTGCTAGTTGAGCACTCACCAGAAACCACTAGCACTCCATCTAGCGCCGACCGTGTTTCTGCACCCTATTGTTGCCTACTTCAGGTTGAAGTCTTGTGCGTCCTACCACTTATCCTTCATGAGGTTGCACCCAAGCCCTGACCTGCCATCCCCAGTGATGTTGCACCCAGTCTGTTGCACCCCAACTGTGACCAATCATCTCTAATGGAGTTAGAAGCTATCCCTTATCTCCATAGGAGTCACACCCATACTGCAGCCCATTATCCGCATTGAAGTTAAGGTCATTCTTACCTATTCAATTCTCAGCTGGTCTGTTTCACACCGAGCTATCTTAACCCCAGGGATTACGCTTGCCCCCCTAAGCCCTAGTGAGGACTGCCTCTATTGGTCATCCTTCTGAGCCCTCAGTTTGTGAATGTTCTTAACCATTTTATCCCTAGGGAGTCAGATTGTCATCCATATACCTATTCCCCATAGAGCTCCTCCTACATGGCGACCCACATAGCGGTCTAGTTGCATGACCTTAAATTGCACGACCATGGTCCAAATTATATGACCTTAAACTGTAGCGATGGTCTAGATACACGACCTTAAACTGCATGGTCCAAACCAGTGTTTAAAAAAATGCCGACTCGAACCGGACTCTCCAGGTTCGACTCGAAAATCGCCATAGACGGATCGAATCGGCAAAAAAAACGGGAATCGTCCTGTTCTAGAGAGATTCGGACGATTCTGTACAGTGACTCGCCGATTTACTGTACAGAATTGGCGAGTCCGTACAGT
>NW_006500104.1:47422-65058 GCF_000471905.2 Amborella trichopoda | reverse complement strand
ATTTCAAGAAGATGATTTCACTTACCTTAACTCTGAAACTGGGGAAGCAGATAGAACTAAGAAAACCAGTCTTTTGTTTTTTTTTTTGAATGGGGCTTTTCTACGATTGATCATATTTCAAATTCAGAGAAAGAAAAAAGAACCCAAATGATTTTCTATCCACTGATTTCAATTTGTAGGATGGAACACCATTAACGCTATTCACTGGTTCTTGTTGCCATCCATCACTATTGATCCCATCCACTTTTTGTATTTAGAGAGAGGGTGGGAACAAATTTGTTAAAAGAGGTGTGCAGAGGAGAGAGAGGAAAAGACGTATAAAAAAGAAACACCTCAATGCAAGGTGTCGTTTAAAGGAGTGTTATTATTAAACTTTAAAGTGCTGGACCTAAGGTCCACCCAAGTAAAATTGGACCCTCAAGTATACTAACAATGATATCTTTTATTTATTGTTAATATAAAAGCAACAATATTCTAACGGTATAATATTATTATCCTTATTATTATTATCATTACTAGTATATGATTATTAATTATGTTGTTTATTTATTTTGGTATTTATTTTGATTAATGTTGTTACAGCGCGGGAGGTGTATAGTAGTCTAGGGAGTTTCTTCTCTCTTATGCTCTCTCTCTCCCCCTGTGTTCCAAGTGGCAAGGGCTTGTTGTATCCACAATGATGCTTGTCTCCCATGCTTGTTGAGCCCATGATAATGATGTGCCCCATGCTTGCCCTTCTCTCTCTCCTCCCTCATACCACTTGTTATTTGTGTGATGCCACTTGTCCCATGCTGCCACCACTTGTCCAATAGATGCTGCCACCATATGTGATTATTTATACATGCCACCACCCCATGAAATGGGGTTTTTAGCTCTCACACACGTTCACCTCTCCTCCCTTTATCATTTGACCACTCCAAGCCTTGTCCCTTAAGCTTGGACCTTAGCCATTGGAGCTGGGCAGTCAAGGTGAAGTTGGAGGAAGACTTTGGAGTTTTATTTGCAATAGTTAAGTAGATTTAGCTTCCATGTTTTCCTACTTTTGTTTTATGCATGCTATTTAGATCATCAAAGTGTGAAGTCCAAGCGTGAATATGGATGTGATTGTAAATATGTGTGTGAATGTGTGACATTGAGATATGGCTGGAATGTGCTCTGTATTTTATAGAACTGTGACTCTTATTTGTGTGACAAGTAGAGTATTGAAAATATATATGATGGTTATGAAATATGGTGGGAAAGAATCCCTGTGAGTCTATTTTAAGATGGAAAAGACCTTGTTTTAATATCTATTTTATTTTTTATGTTATTATTCATTTTCTGAAGCATGTCAAAACTGTGAAATGGAATTCCAAGGATTTTACATATTTTTGTGTGGTGCATTTAACTAACCAAAATATATCAGAATGAGCTCAAACCACTTCTAAATGAAATATTTATAAGTGTATTTTAAAAATTGTTTTGAAAGTATGTTAAATTCAATGTATTTTGAAAGATATGCCCAATTTATATGAGTATGTCACACTGTGTTTTTTTCTGTAAAGACTGGAGTTTTCCAGAACGGTTACGTGTCTTGTGTAAAACTGTCAACTAGCCAAAATATATCAGAATAAGCTCAAACCACATCTAAATGAAATATTTATAAGTCTATTTTAAAAATAGTTATGGAAGTACGTTAAAATTCGACATATTTTAAAAGTTATGCTCAATCTCTACGAGTATGTCACACTGTATTTTCTGTTGCAACGACAAGAACTTTATCCAAAGAACACCAATTGGTTTGATGAGCTTTAAACCAAATTTTGGGGTTACCCCCTTCACAAAAGTTGTGTTTTTATGAGCCAAGTTTTTCATAAAAGTGATCACTCCAAATGGATTTTGAATCTCCCAATACGCCTTTAGAAGTGGACTGTGATCACTGTGAAAAACCAGAAAATTGTATGATGATGTATTTTGAGTTAATGGGGCTGGTGGTATGATTCCATGTATGAATTGTTGATGTTTTATATAAGCCGAGAAAGTGTTGCTAATAAGAAATGAGTGCATGATATGTCCTATTATGATATGAATGCACGTAGTATGACATGCCCTATTATGACATGAATGCACGATAATGAGTTATGCTCTATTATGATATGGAAGCATGATTATGATGTATGCACTGTTGTGATATGAATGCATGATTTTGAGACATGCTCAATGATGTATGCGCATGATTTTGATACATGCTCGGTGGTATGTGTGGATAACTTCGAGACATGCTCAGTTATATGTCTATATGATTCTAAGATAAGTGTTATGTGACAAGTCCTAAGTGCTATGTGTTATGTGAATGGGTACCTACTGTGTGAATGACGGTACCTTGCAGCTTATATGTTATGTGAATGGGTACCTACTGTGTGAATGATGGTACAATGTTACTTATGTGATATGGGAATGGGTACCTACTGTGTGAATGATGGTATCATGCAGCTTATGTGTTATGTGAATGGGTACCTATTGTGTGAATGATGATAAGTGCAGCTTATGTGTTATGTGAATGTGTACCTACTGTGTGAATGATGGTACCGTGCTGCGTATGTGATATGTGAATGGGTACCTACTGTGTGAATGATGGTACCATGCAGCTTATGTATTATGTGAATGGGTACCTACTATGTGAATGATAGTACCGTGCTGCTTATGTATTATGTGAATGGGTACCTACTATGTGAATGATAGTACCGTGATGCTTATGTGACATATGAATGGGTACCTACTGTGGTAATGATGGTACCGTGCAGCATTTGGGTTATGTGAATGGGTCACCCTTTGGTAGTTGGTTATTGTGATACTGTGACTATTATGTGATTACTTGGCATGCTTTAAGCATATCCATGACTAACACCAGTGGGGTGTGCACGAAGTGATATGTGCCTTCCTGGCAAAGCCTTGTGCGGATTCCATCGCTCAAGATGGGTAGTCGCCTGAGTTATGTAATTGGCTTGAGATGTGTGATTGACCTGAAGTATATGTTACCTGAGTTATTATAATTGATCTGAGAGATGTGTTTGGCCTGATGCATAGGGCTAGAGAGTGAGTTAATGTCTGTTAATTTTGTTATGCTCTCTTATTTGTGTTGATCTGTTGAGATGGATGGATTACTAGTGTATCTGTTATCTGATATCTTATATTGTGCCTGCTCTACCATGAAAAGAATCATTATATAATTATGACATAATTGTGATTCACGATTCCTGCTCTATGAGTATGGCATTGAACCTTGAGCATTGTTGTGATATTAGGTGTATAGGCAGGGAAGCGTGATACTATGATCAACTTACTGGACTTTTTAGCTCATTCTTTTGCTTCTATTTTTATAGTTCTACTACTGCAGGTCGAGGACGGTGAGAGGTGATCATGTTTGGTGTACTTAAAGCCTGCACTTGACGAGTGGATCTCTATTCCTATGTAGATGTTTGTTAGTCGTCAGCCATGCAGTTGTTTTTTTTATGAAGTTATGTATTTTGTGGTCATGCTTGTAGTGCCTTGGATGAAGTGTAATATTCTGGATGTTGTAGTCATGACTTTTGGAGAATGCTTATGGATATGAATGGTTTTAATTTATCCAGCTTTTGTTATGTTTTTGGTGAGTGTTTATGCTTTCTGTTGTGGTTTGCTTTGATTCCTCACTTTTAAAACGTGTTGATGCCACTCCCACCAGAGTGATGTACGCGACCTCCAGTCATGATCCCGAACTCTGTCGCCCTCTTGTATGGGATGGTAGGGATCAGGGGGTGGGGTCGTGACATATTTGAGTTGGCTTAAGCCTCTTTCTTGACCTTAACAACATCTGGTAGACTGCAGCCATTATGCTTCCCTCATGAAAAACCAGCATGTGGCATGCTTCATAATTGGAAGAACTTTCTCCCTTCGATTTCTTCCATAATTCACCCAAGTCAGGATCTCTAGGCCATTAAGACTTCTTAGGCTTAGAGTTCAGAAGCCATTTGAACACTTCTTCTATAATAGGACAAGGCCTGTCATTTTTAGCAACAAAGGCCATAGCATCTCCAACGCTAAAGAATTTGGCCTTTTGAGCATCCATCTTTCTTAACTGCTTACGATGTCGTTTGCTAGCATAACAGAGTTTGAGCTCTTCATCAAGAACCTCAAAATTAGGGCATTCAAGCATAAGATTAGAGAGAGGTTTTGAGAGAGAAGAAGGGTTAGAAGAATCAGGGATAGAAGATGGGAAAGAGATTTTAGGTTCATCACTTAAATTGGACTCAATCAGGTAGCTTTGGGGTTCATCACCTGAAGTGAACTCCAAGAGGCTTTTAATGTCTTCACTCTCATTGGATGTAATCAAGGATATTTTAACATCGTAACCCTTGTTGGACGATTGCAGGGGATCTTTAAGGTCTTTACCTTGCGTGGACTGTTGAGGGGTGCTTTTAGAGTCTTCACCTATGTTAGACTATTCTAGGGTGCTTTTATTGTTCTCACCCATAGTGGACGGGTTTTGAAGTGCTTTCATAGTTATGTACTGACCGCCCTTAGCAAAAAGGACTTTCCTGGGGATGAAGTCATACAAGGTGGGAAGAGGGGGAAGAAATGCCGCTTCAACTGGCTATTGTGGTAGTTTTTTTTTTTGGTGTTGGGCCTTTGAAAGTTGCTTACTATTCTTATTTTTCTTAGCTTGTGCGATCTTGTGAGATTACGGTATAGATACCACATTAGCTTGTCGAATGGCCTCCCTACTAAGGCTTTTCATCTTGTTCTTGTCATGGCTCGGATAGTTCAACAAGTATTTTTGGAATAAGAGCTTCCCGGGTTACATGACTAGGAGCATGAACCTCTTCAACTAGCTTATGGAACAAGGCTTCAAACTCTTGAGCAATATTTTGACGTTGGTGTAGTGTGTTATCAATAACCACTTCACCATTTCTTATGAACTACTCTAAAATGGCTCGGAATCCCCAACACTGAAACAGGTCTTGCCCCTTCATCTAATGATATTGGCACCACATATCATTACACTATTTCTTCAAGTGTTTTGGCTCATTAGGTGAGCAAGGCTAAATCATCTTTTGTTGTACGAGTATATCAAAGATGATAAGAAACATGCCGGGGGACACTTCATCCATGGGGCACCCCAATGATGTTCCTCTTGAATTTTAATCAGGTGTGAAGACTCAATTGTTTCAAATGTCTTCTTGGAACCATCCGAGTGAATTTTCTCTTCTTCCATTTCACTGTGGGAAGTAGAAGGTGCCTTGTTAGCCTTTTTTGGGGTTACTGGATTGGGCGGTTCACGAGTTTGGACTGGTTCATTCACAATTATTCATCCTTTAGCTGTGGACTCTTACACGAATGTCTTGAAAATCTAACATTGAGATATCTTATAACCCCATACTTGGTGGAATGTGCACTAAAGATTTTTAATTCCCCGAATCAAATGCCTGGGTTGTCTTGATGAGAGAAGGGTAATCAACTCTTGCAGTGCCATCATTGCGAAGAGGTTTGGGAGAAGGTCAGGTGGTACTTCTTCGGGTTATAGAGTTTGCACTTGTTCTTCTTTAACTGTGACCACATATGAAGCTTCAGTTGTTTTGAATGCTTTTTTAAGACTGTCCAAATGAATCTGCCCCTTCTGAATCAAGGCTTCAATATGATACTTGAAATGTGAGCAGTCTTGGACAGGATGACTCAGCATCCAATGATAAGCACAATAATTCTTGTTATTGATAAGCCCCACCTGATCCGGTCTCTTTGGCTCAGGAAATACTATCATACCTTGTTCCAATAGAATTTTCAAAATAACTAGTACCCAAGCCTTGTTAAAGTTGTATTGTTTGTTAATCCTTTGTTCAAAGTAATTGGGCTGGTAAAGGTTTGGTGCTGGAGGAACCCTATTATAAGCCGAAAGCAGCAATTCTAGTTGTTGAGGTTACCCTTGACCCCTAAATTGTGTTATACCCGTGAAGTATCCACTGTCTTAAAAGGTGCATTGCCAGTAGGAGGTTTTGGAAGAATGGGTATGATGACAACAGTTGCACTCACTATATCTCTTTCTTAGCCAGTGTGAGGGTAGACCGATCACTAGTGAAGGTCCGACCTTGACCTCTGCCCGAGGTCTGAACCTGAGTCCCACCGTGATGCTTAAGTAAGCTTTCAATCTTTACTGCCTTGGAGATCATTGTTGCATGTCATTTTTGACGTACTTACATCCCTCACATGAATAAGGAGAGAGTCAGTCACAACTTGGTCTTGATGATACTCAAGATATTGTCAGACCAAGGAAGTACTGCGAAATAAGCCTCAAACCAAACAACATGGAGGAGTACTATCGTGCCAAGAAAGACCTTACAAATGTAGCCCAATGCTAATAGCTTCAAAGCAATACCAGACCACCGCCGTTGTACTCAGAATGTCGAAAAACCCTTAAGGGCGAAATTTTGGCTCAATCGGACTTCCCAAGAGGGTTCTAAGTCCAAATTACCTTGAAATAGGGTGGGGGTACACTGTTGTAGTGCAGCCTCACCAAACCAGTCCCCAACGAAGGAGGCTGCGATTTCACATCTCGAGATGATCTTCAGGGACCTACAGATCCTTCGTCTGAAACCAGAGAATGCTCAAATTCTAACACAAGCAAGGTCTCGATGACGCGATCATTTTGACGTATGGTACGCACCATGGCATCACCTAGAGTCAAACCTTTTTTAGAGAGAAGATGAGCATGAAACCAGGAAAATCAGGGTTTCAAGAGGAGGACACCTCAAATCTCATGAAGCACAACTCGAGATCCGACCATTCGAGAAGGGGTGCAAAATGGTACAACTGTTCTACTTAATCCAAGGTCAGATAAGCATGAATCCCAAGGTTACAAGAAGAGCAAGATCTCCCGGTCCGTCGAAATCCCTTTTTCTGATGATCTCCCAAATTCGGAAATACTGCAAATAAGTTCCAAAATGGACCAAACTTGGTGCAAAATGACTATGACAATCTTCTCTTTCGTTTGCAAACAAAATAAAGACTCAAAGCATCACAGATCAAATGGCAATAGCGACCAAAGTTCACGAATCTGGCCGAACTTTCATCCTTCAGAAAAAGTCAGCCTCAACACAATTAAAGGGCATCAAAATTTTTAGAATCGAACGAACATCGAAGATATAATGGCAGATCATCTGAACCATCGCTACAAGTTTTCGAAAAAGCTTCCAATATCTGGCAATGATGGGAGGCCCCTCAGAGAGGGATGGTTTCATCATTAGCACAAAAGGTTTAAGGGGAGTTTTGTTCATTATACTTAATTTCGGGATCTTTTTCTAATTTCTTTTAATTGTAATTAAGCTTAGTTTAGAGCATTCATCCTTGTTTGATGGGTTCTCTCTATAAACAAGCTTAGGTCCATTGTAAAAGGGCTGATTATTCATTACTAAAATACAGGCATCACACTTATTTTTACTTGTATTTTGCTTCTAACCCTTAGTCCCTCCAAGAGGAGAGAGAAAACTTTCATAGAGAGAAATACCCTTGAGTGCACGGTCTCATTCTCTCTCTTTCCTAGACTAGGTTGCATCCCAAGGCCTCTCTCTTCCTCTCTACTCGTTACCTGGTTCGCAAAGTAACTCGCCCCAACGACAAACGCGCAGTCTTGAAAAAACCCAAGAGTTCTAACCCTCGGACCAATGCTCTAAATTCCTCTCATATAGTCGAGTGATGCATACGCTTTCTCTCTCAGTTACTCGGGAGGAGTCATCTTGAGAGGGTAGCCAACTCTTCGGTTACCTCAAGGGCCCGAATGCCTAGCTCTTGCGTGGAGAGGAAGATTCTTAACGTCCTTTCTCCACACTCTCTCCTTTTACCAGTCAGGCTTGTTTGAGAGGATCATTACAGATGAGGACAATCGAACTTGAGTCACAATTTTAATCACGCGAGAGAAAGAAGTGACTTTTTGAAAGATTGATGAGAGTATGTGTCCAAACCGCGCTTACAGAAAGCTGGAGGGCTTCGTAACTGTTCTAATCGGGCGAGCTGCCCGGGTGTGTTCCCGAACCCTAAAGGACGAGGAAAGCGTTTGAACATATCCCTGTCGTAAAAATCTCTCTCCTTGTTGGATCCTATATGCACTCAAGAGAGCACACGTAGGTGCATCTACAAGTGTGTCGTGCGTGGACCCTCTGTGGTTGTTTGAGAGATTATTTTCTCCCCACGGACACTACGCGTGAGGATTAAAGAAAACCAGGCCACAACCAACTGGCAACTCCACTGGGGACACACCACCCTATAGTTGACTCGGACTGTTTTCAGGCAAATGCTTATATTTTTTCTCTCTCTAAAATTGCAATGGGGTTCCACTACCCCTCTTTTGTCCAAATCGGGTATTTCTTCATCCCCATATATGACGCCTCCTAAGTGGCGAGCAGATCAGCTGATCCAGCCTCCTCTTATCCTACTGAAGTGGCATGACTGACCTAGCTCTCCTAGTTTGACCTAGGAAAACTCAAGGCACGGGCGCTCAAACCCCTTGTCCCACCTCCTCCACCATCAAAGGAAAACCCATTTATGTCAGCTACAAGGTGATGTCGGTGGGGTCATGGTTTCCCTCCAGGTGGAGCCGAAAATCCTCTCTCAAACAACCGCGGAGGTTTGATGGGTGGAGGATGCGCGGACCCTCTTACTTACGGATAGGAGGCTGACTGTGAGAGAGATTTTAGCGATTGGAGCGCGAATACTCTTACGCCGCTTTGGGCCGATGGCCCTCTTAGAGCAATTATGAAGGCCTTCATCAGTTTATCAGCCTGGTTTGAACGGGAGCCCTCTTCAGATTCTCAACCTCTCTCCTCTCACCTTCACTATGATATTGGGATAGGATTCGAATGTCCCTCCTCCCAGGTCACCCTCACAAGGGGTTGTTGGCCACTGAGGGAGGGGGCATGGCGAAACCCGAGGGTCGAGGCCCACGGGTTTGCTCACGTTCGCGAGCTTGCGAGTAGACATGGGTTGCCATCCAGGCGGATTCACGCGTGGAGATGGGGTGAGAGAGAGAGAGAGAGGAAGAGCGACTCAAATAGGTGAGGTGGGGGTGACCCACGCGATCGGGGCACCCGTGGGACTGCACACTCAGGGGTAGCCTCACTCTCTGGAAGTTTTCTCTCTCTCTCTCTCTCCTCTCCCACAGAGACTAGGGGCTCACAAACACAAACTAACAAGAGAAATCTAGCCTTGATTCTCCCTATCCTTTAAGGATAATGGAGCTTGAAAAGAGGGGTTCTCTCTTTTTTACAAGTGCTTTAAGCTTGCTTATATAAAGGATTCACCAAACAGGGGTGAACGCTCAAAATTCAAGATTAATTGCAATTAAACAAATTCAAAACAAATCCGAAAATTAGTCACAAATGATAAAAATATCCTTGTGATCTTTTTTCCAAATGACAACACCATCCCTGCATGTAGGTTGCTCCGTCATGGGAAGACCTTGGAAGCTGGTCCTATGACTTGTGGCAAATGTTTGGCTATTTCAGCAACATATCTTAATTCAACTCTCGATTTTGAACATTTTGTTGCCCTCCAATCTTACTGTGGTGGCCCTTTTCCCCACAGTGAAAGTTCAGCCATTTTTACGAACTTTTTTTGCTAATGCGTCTTTGAACTGCATCATTTTAGCTCCTGGAACTCTAGCTGCAAGTCAGAGAGGAGGCTGTTGCAGTCATTTTGCACCAAGTTTGGGCTCATTTGATGTAGATTTGCACCTTTGCCTAATTTGGAAGGTTGTTGTAGTAAGGGATTCCGGAAACCTATTGAATTTGCTTCTTTGGGGACCTAAGGACTTGCATTCATGGAACCATGGATTGAATGCAAGAATTGTACCAGAATGTAGCTCTTTGCGAGGTGGTTCTATTGAACTCCACCTCACGTCAATCCATGACTTGGATATTGAGCTATGCCTCACCAAATCCGGAGCTTGCTGAACCCTGGTTTTTCCATGGTTTCTCCGACCACTTTCCTCTTCAGGGCAATAGGGGTTCTGGGGCACAACACAGTGTGTGCCATAGGTCAAAATGATGGGGTTGGCATGATTTGGAACATGTCAACGTTTGAGCTCTGTCTGGTTTAGGAGGAAGGCGTCGTGGGTTGGCAAAGTTATTACCAGAAAACATTGTAGCAGTCCTCATTTTCTGGACATGTTTGGTGAAGCTGGACTGCACTATTGTAAAACCCATGAGTTGTGAGGCCGCATGAGCGTAGACCTGACTTGGGAAGTCCGATTGAGCCCAAATTTGGTCCTCGAGGGTTTTTCAATATGTTAAGAACAATGGCAATGGTCTGGTCCCCTGTTGCAGCCGCTAGCATAAGGCTACAGTGAAGGGTCTTTCTTTGGTGAGAGGGAACCGCACCCAGGTCACTAGGCTAGAGGCTTTATTTTCTACACAATCTTGGTCTGTAGGTGTTTCGTGAACTCGCGAGACTAGAATGTCACTAGCTCTCTCCTTATTCGCATGGCTCATGGAAGTATGTCAAAAATGACGTACAACAACTTTCTCCGATGGATGTTGTGCTTCGAGAGAAGCGAGAAGTGCAACATTCTGAAAAATTTAATGTCGTAGCTCCTCTAACAAATCCTTGCCAAGACGTGTTTATTATCTCGATCAATATTGTTTGTTTTTATCACTGGTACATCGCAATCCTAGAGGGTTAGACCTTGTTGAGCTTTTACCTTGGTCGGGGGGCGACGAAAGTGGTTTCTAGTGGTGTGGTGCCTTGTTGAGGAGCTTTCTCCGGTTTCCGCCAGAATCCGTTTTTGTTTTTGAGGTCACACTGAAGGTCTGCCCTAAAGGAGATTATGACTTTTTTTCTCAATGCAAACTCCTGATTTTCCAGCCAATGGGGGCCCTTCTTGTGAGCTTTATCCCATTTTGGCCGAGGATGTCCTGACGCTTCAGTTGGCGGGACCCCTTCTTGTGAGCTTTATCCCTATCCAAATAGAAATGCCAGGAGAAAACGAGGTACCTCTTGGCTTACGTCCTACAGGTCCAGTTGGGCGTCTCCCGAACTACCCAGACATGAAAGGAGGATGGCCTTCGAGGCGGTCCCATTTTAGGGGAGTTCACCATGGATGCTTGAAGATTGGCGGAGGAAGAAAAGGTAGGCAAGGTACCTCTTTGGCTTACGTCCTACTGGTCCAGTTGGGGGTCTCCCAAATTACCCAGACTCGGTAGGAGGATGGCCTCTGAGGCGGTCCCATTTTAGGGGACTTCACCCTGGGTGATGGAGTTTGATGTGAAGAATGGCAGGTAAGGTACCTCTTTGGCTTAGGTTCTACTAGTCTAGTTGGGGGTCTCCCGAATTACCCAGACTCGGTAGGAGGATGACCTCTGAAGAGGTTCCATTTTAGGGGACTTCACCCTAGTTGCGAGAGTTTGATCGAAGAGAAGAGGAGGAGAGGATTTTTTGTTTTTTTGACTTGGCGGCATTAAGGTCCGAGTTAAAAAAAAGGTGGCATTAGGGCTGAAAAATTGTTTGAAAGGCACTAGGGCCTGGATTTTTTTGAAGGCACTAGGGCCAAGATTTTTTGAAGCCACTGAGGCCTGGATTTTTTCGAAGGCATTGGGGCCTTGATTTATTGAAGGCACTGAGGCCCGGGATAAAAAAAGGTGGCACTAGGGCCAAAAACC
The DNA here is from genome assembly GCF_000471905.2 of Amborella trichopoda. The sequence continues at coordinate 53,398 of NW_006500104.1, read as the reverse complement.
TTGTTTGAAAGGCATTGAGGCCTGGATGTTTTGAAAGAACTGAGGCTTGGGGAAAAAAAAAGGTGGCACTGGGGCTAAAAAACTTGACTGGGGCCTAGAGTTTTTGAAGGAACTGGGACCCATATTTTTTCAAGGCATTGGGCCCCAGTGTAGTGAACCTTGACGGAGGAGTCTTGAGAGTCATGAGGGTGTAGCTCTGCCTCGGGTTGATTGTAGCGGCTGATGGCCGAGGCAGCGGTTTATGCCCGCATGGGGTTGATGATGGTGGTGTTCGCAGGAGGTGTTGGATGGTGCCCACAGTGGTGGAATGTTGGATGGCATCCGCGGGGGGGGGGGAGGTGGAATGGAGAAGGCACCTTTGGTGGGGGGAGTGAAGATGGCACCCGCAAGGGGTGGAATGAAGAAGGCACCAGTTGGGGGTGGAATGAAGAAGACATCCATAGGGGGTGGAATCAAGAAGGCACCCGTAAGGGGTGGAGTGAAAAAGGCAACCGCGGGGGGTGGAATGAAGAAGGCACCCACGGGGGGTGTGGTGAAGTTAGCACCCGCAGGGGGTGGAATGAAGAAGGCACTCACGAGGGGTGTGGTAAAGATGGCACCCGCGAGGGGTGTGGTGAAGATGGCACCCGCGGGGGGTGAATTGAAGATGGCACCCGTAGGGGGTGGAATGAAGATGGCACCCACAGGGGGTGGAGTGAAGATGGCACCCACGGGGGGTGTGGTGAAGAACGCACCCCCGAGGAGTGAAGTGAAGATGGCACCCGCGGGGCATGGAGTGAAGATGACACCCAAGGGGTGGCAAGGGGGGGGGGGTATGAAATTAAGAGCTGACCCAAGGAAAGCGTGCTTAGAGAGGTGGCACTCAATTGACGAGGCACCTGCATGCTAGGGCGAGGTCAGATGGAGAGTACCACATGGATGGAAATGCCTTGCCGTAAGATCTGTTGAGTGATCTTTTGATAACGTCAAGCTGTCAGCATGACGACGTGAGATTTGATCGTGATGCTTCGTGACCAGCGCCTGGTAGGTGAGGAGTGAGAAGCTTTAAATGTAGTGGTTAACGAGGTGCCATTGTGGTGACACATGGTCGAGCAGCTGGGAGGCATGATGCTCGGCAAGCAGCAAGGTTTGAGGAGCCTAGGCTCAATAAAAGGGGGCTAGGCAAAAGAGCGTGAGGGTAGATTTTTCCCCTTTGTGATGAAGTCCCTTTTCTTCATGCTCCTTTGTGTGGAGGCAGCGTGCAGACTTCATTTTCTTTGAAGAATTTGGTCGGTGAGCGATGCCCGCTGCAGGGGCTGACTGCTTAATACCGGCCTTTGGGGTGTGCATGGGCATTGGACATCCTTGTGAAGGTATTCACCCACGCAGAAGCGAAGATGGACTCATGACAAAGGGTGAGCTTGTTGCTCTCGGAGCTCCTCTGTTTGTGTGGGACCCATTGCGTGGGGCAAGTGGCCGTGTATAAGGTGCTGGTGGCCCGTCATCCTCCTCGGAGGATGAGTTGAAGGAGGAGGCGCTTGTTGCCTTCTTCAAGCCTTGCTTGAAGAGATGGATGCGACCTCTTAGTAGTCACCACTGCTGTGAGAAGGGGTGGACCCTTGGACAGGAGAGGGTTTGTTTTGGACCTAATGTACTTCCTTGTGGTTATCGATTTGTTCTAACCACAATTCTGTAATCTTTTTGTTCACATAATAAAAACCCTCTAGTGCGTTGATATATCCTTATTTTCCTTGTGCTGCTGGGTGTTGCTCTATTTTTTTGTGGGCCGGTGCAGTCCTTATCCCTACTAATGATGGGGATAAGGAATGACCAAAGAAGTTTCCATTGTGCCCGTGGGGCGATTGCTGCTTATTGTGTGACGATGGTTGGGATGCCCTTGCGGGTTTTCATCCCAACCCTTGGAGAATCCGTCATTGCAGACCTTCGCAAGACCTCGCATATTTTTTTTTATTTTTTTTTATTTTTTGGCTACCATTGGGGGTCCCATATGTTGCCGAGACAAGGAGTGAGGCTCGTTTACCCATGAAGAAAAATGGTGCAGAGGCGTGCCTCGGGGGCTCTGAGTGGGCCCATGTTGTAAGCAGGCCGAACGGGGTTGGGCTGCATGCCTGAGCAGCGTTTGGATGGCGATTGGAATGTTGTTCCTTACGGGCCACATCATACATGCAGCAGTTAATGTTGGGTGAGAGAGGTGGCATCGATGTCATATGAAGGTTTGATTACGTGCCCTTAGTGCTTCCTCGTGACTAAGCGTAATCTTCGCACATGTGGCACGTTGCTTCGCATGCCATTCATATGACCATACCTTCGAGGCGCGTGGCGCTGGCTCATGCGATGCTTCATTGACAAGCCAGCGGTGCTTCAATGTCCTTGGTTTTGCGTGATCCCTTGATCCGCCTGTTGTTCACTCTCCCTCGTGATTGGAGAATGTCACTTCCGATCTTGCGAGGCATGAGCCTTTTCCACCTTGATTCTTATAAGATGAGGATGCCTAGGCTCACCTTTGAATCACAAACTCGAGTTCTCTTTGTGTTTTCCCGCTTGTGTAATCCTTGTAACTCTCGTTTATTAAAGATCAGCTTCCCTTGAGCTGAACCGCTTGTGGGTGACAATGGCAAGCACAAGCATTGGCCCTTCTCCCTGTGAGGTTTTTCCCCTCTTTTTCTTATCATTTTTTTTTTTTTTTTTAACATAAACAACTTACTTTGTTTTCCTTTGTGGCTTTGCAGTGAAGGTACTTGATGTGAACCAACTGTAGCGCATGGGTGAGCTGGGGGCTGATCACTACACGAGAACCTCCTCGCCGAGAGGTACCCCACTTAGGGAGATTGAACATACCGAGGAGATAAGATGGCCCTCGAGTATCACCTATGTGGGAGATAGTACCAGCATTGCTCCTACGGTAGCGATGACGAGGCTCCTCTCATTGAGGGGCAGGACGTGCCCCTCTACCACACTTTACATATGAACTTTACCTCTGACGAGGACATGCCCACATTAGGGAAGAAGATGATGGCAAAACTCGGTCTCCAATGGGGCTCTGGCACTCTTCGCTTCGAGAGGGACAATCAATTCTTGCCCAGGTGACCTGGACACTTGACGTCCTTCACTCCTTTCCGAGAGCCCTGACAGACTGCATGTTAGCCACGGCGGGCCAATGCTCGGCTGGCTATTGTGATCGCTGTCCGAACACCATCAAGACTCTGTTGGAGGCATGGTGTCCGCGGACCAATAGTTGGCACTTGGGGAAGGGCGAGGTCAGGATTACCCTTCTAGACTTATACTTTGTGGGTAGCCTTCCCTTGTTGGGGGAGGTATACGAAGAGTTTGTACCCAGCAACTCGGTTATTTTCGATAAAGCGTGTCTTAATGACAGACTGGGGCCTGATGGGCTCAGCGAGCTATTCGATATTTACCAGCATTTATCATCAAAGACTAAATTGAAGTCCTCCGGGGTTCACTTTGTGGCGTGGAGTGACTACTTCCATGGCAACCACTAAGACCGCGAAGACGCAAGTTCGATCGCCTTGTGGAGTGATGATGTGATGACAGCGGACGCCATCAAGGCCTCCAAGACGATTGCAACTCATCCCATGCACTGAGAAAGAGACGGGGTGTATCTGGTTGCCTACTTGATGCTTTTTTAATGCAAGTTTGCCCTCCCGGGTTCTCGAGGCTTCTTTATTCGGCCTGACTGTTTTTATGTGGCCTGTGTAGTATCTTCCACAGGCTCGGGACAATCGCTTATGGGAAGACCCCTTCGAGAGATGCAGGGCAGGAGTCTCGAGCGAACGAAGGCTTCCCAGGGAGATTTACTACTAGTTTCCCTGTCCATTACGTTTTCGGATGGCTCTCCTCATACCTCCAAGGAGTTTACGAGGTCAATCAGAGACTTTCAGGGACTGCTTGCCCTCACCTACTAAAGATCGTAGGGATGAAGCCAATGTTAGAGAACCAAAGGTGGCCTTTTGACCAAGGCCATCCCTTTCCTAGTGCGTACGCCTTCCGATGCGATGTTCCTTGATGTCTTCGAGAAGTCACTGAGTGAGGTGACTAAAGAGACATGGGAGGCCATGTATCTGGTGAGTGTGTGGGATTGTATCCTCCCTTTCCAGGGCAGTGGTGACAAGAGGCTTGAGGGGTACTTCCCTCATCGCTTTGCGCATCAGCACGGCCTAGACCAGGGGTGCTGCCCCCCATTTATTTTGACAAGTTTGGGAGGAGGGGGTGTCTGGCCCCGAAACCTCAAGGGCCGATCATGATGGCTGCTTCAACCTTGCCCTAGGAGCAGTGTGAGAGACTTGTCTCGATCTCCTAGGCTCTAACTAGTTCGTGATCCCCCATTATGGTCGTTTGGGTTGCATGACTGTTGAGTATCAACAATGGTGGGATGTCGTTGGGCACGCTTATTGGAGTCAGGACCACCCTTAGCAGAAGGTTAATTCTTCTCGTCGAGATAATAGGGTTGTGAAACGCTTCACCCCTCCTGTATTCCCTCAGGTCTGTCAGTTGAAGTATTACCCTCTGTACTGGCAGAAACTAACCTGCCCTTTCTCTTTGGAGAAGGATGAGGCGAGAATGGGGTATTTGTCTCTGTGAGACAAAACGAAGTCTTTCTTTGATGACCTCGGCCCTTTGTTTATGGGAGGGAAAGAAGGGGTCGTTTCTGGTAGTAGAGAGAGATCTGCCCCGAGGTTGGGTACCCTAAGGCAAGGAGGGTCACGCCTCCGACGAATCGAGAGGACGAGGCACCCGGCTAGAGTTCTCACGGAAGTGGTGTCGGCGAGTGTTTCCCTGAGAAAGGGGGGTAGTGAGAGAAATGATAGGAGGGGGAGCACGGCGAAGAAGCCTGCACCCTCCCCTCAAGCTTCAAGGAGAAGAGCCTTTCTGGTCGAGGAGGATTCGTCCAACTCGGACACCTCCTCAACGGTCCCCCTTGTGATGCATGCACGAGTGACGGGTCGGGTAGTGCCAATGGTGCCCGCCTCACTATCAGACACAGTTGCTGGTCTTCACAAAGAATCCGATCAATCTTCATCTGGCTTAGACAGACCATCGAGAGGGCTTCCTTACGATGTCAGGGGGGGACCCATTTTCGCATTGGCTTCATGTCCTATAACGCCCACCCTGACAGTTTCAGACGAGGAGGCGGAGACCCCTTTATTGGAGCCCATGGCAATATCTGACCCCAGCTGTCGAGCCGAGGGGCTTCACCCAAAACTCCCATCTCTTCTGGAGAGAACCTTGCGCTTGTTGCAAGGGACCCATTCTTGAAATTGTTCCTTTAAGCGCGTCGAGTGCAGCGTCTGCCACCTCTTCTCGTCAGGATACTAAAGACCTGGTGCTGAGAGCGATGTTGCGCTTGGAGCTCCAACTGCTAAAGGCGCTCCCTCTATCTGATCTCCCAGGAAGAATAGAGGCTTTTAAGGAGTGTGCCTACTGGCTGCGGCATGTGCATGCTGACGGGGAGCTCTTCGATCGTCTAGGGGGAATGCTAAGGGACCTTTCAGACTGGGGCCTCGCAGTCCTCACATGCGAGACCGAGGTGTTGACCTCTTATAAGGAACGCTTGGCCACCCTTGAAAAGACTTTGGCCAATCGGTGCGTGGCCTTGGAGGAGTCAGAGTGGTTAAGGGCCCAGTGCCTCTCGGAGCAAGTCTGTGTCTCCGGGGAAATCGCCAACCTTTCTAGTGATATTCAAACCACCGAAGACGAGATAAGGGCTCTACAAGCCCGGGTGGCCCACTTGAAGTCCGAGCATTCTTCGAGGGAGGAGGCAGTACGCTTATGTTCCCAATCACTGGAGCATTTGGAGCCCGAAGTAGTGTCTGCTAGTGGCTTGGTAGATGCAATCATCAGAGACATCATTGAGCTGGAGGAGTGGAAGGACAAGGCCTTGCATGGTGCGGCCAAGTTGGGGGACAAGATCAAAGAGGCGTTTGACTGCCTTTGAAGATTGGTTTTTTTTTTTTTTTT
>NW_006500104.1:28864-46753 GCF_000471905.2 Amborella trichopoda | reverse complement strand
TTTGTAAGTATTTGGTTTTTTTTTTTTTTTTTTCTTCCTTTTTTTTGTGTAATCATGCGCATATATGAATGGACAATTGTTTACCGCCCACTCGTTCTGTACATACTCCTATTCTTTCCTTTTCTCTTTTTTTTTTTTATCACTCCTCTAGAGCTTTTTCCCTCGTGCTCGGGACATTGCACGACGGTCATTGAGGGCACCCTTTTATTCCGAGTCTTCCCTAGAGGACTGGCTTGTTCGTGCAGGGAGCCAGGAATAGCAAGGATGATACTCGATGGGAACTTCTTTGAGTACCACGCAGTGAGTGGCGCGGTAGTGGTAAGCGGAGCGATGGGTGTTCGTTCCCTTCCACAGCCGAGACTTTCCTTGGATTTACATGTGTGTACATGACCCATAGTAGTATCTGAGATGGTCATGCGGCCAGTCCCTCGTGTGGTGAGGGGCAGAGTACGTGTGACATCTGCTCGTTCAACTCGTGAGGCAGTCGGGCCGCCTAAATGCATGTGTGTTCACTTGGGGGACTTCCGATTGTCTTTAAAGTCATGTGTCGGTCGGGGGCCAGCCTTTGGGCTGCCTCGAGTCGTGGGGCTGACATGCATGATGCAAGTGGTGTCAGAGCCACCAGCACTACGCCCAAGTCAAGAGCGACCCAAAATGATTAGAGGGATAGGGGTAGGTTGCCGCCTGCCACGATTCATTATTATGGCGGTTGGCCCGCCAAGAAGTCTATAGACATAGGTATGCACGGTGGAGTAACCGTGCGGGCTGGGCAGTAGGTGGTCTATGCGTGGGGGTGCCGGTGTTGGAGACGCCCCTGTATGACACAAGTGGGGTCACCTTTCGGCTATCCACAATGACAACAATCCTGTCGGGTCCTATAGAGTGAGGAGGAGTGGCGGCACGAGGGCCACTTTGGGATCTGTGGTTGGCGGGGTGCCTGCCAACAACAAGATGTTTTAGTGAGGGCGTGGTAGTAGAGTCGCCCATGCAGTGGGCATCAAGGTGTCCCCCCTTAATGCTAGAAGGGGAGGGGCAGTAGGCCTAAGGGTCCGTGCCCAAAAATTTCCTAGTTGGGACCGGGATGGTGGAGTCAGCATGGCAGCATAGAGGGCATGCAAGGGAGAGAGGACCCGTCATCCAGCCTCACTGTGAGTAGTCACGGGCATGGGGATGTAGAACTCCCCAACCCGGAGGAAGAGGGATAAGGGGATCCCATAGCAAAAGTGAAGAGAGGAGAAAGAGAGATTAGTACCTGGAGATGGCTCGAGCAACCGATAGGGTGATGAGTCCCCAGTGGAGCCGCCAATTGATGTCAGTGGGGTCCTAGTTTCCCTCTCGGTGACGGAGGCGAAAACCCTCTCTCGAACAATCACAGAGGCTCGACGGGTGGAGGATGCGGGGACCCTCTTGATTGCGAATAGAAGGCCGATGGTGAGAGAGATTTTAGCGACTGGAGAGAGAACACTCTTGCACAGCTTTGGTGGTTCGGGGACTCGCCTGACCAGATGGCCCTCTTTGAGAAATTACAAAGCCCAATGGTTGTTTATCAGTGCGATTTGTATGGAAGCCCTCTTCAGATTCTCAACCTCTCTCCTCGCACCCTCACTATGCTATTGGGATGGGATCCGAATGTCCCTCCTCCCTGGTCACCCTCTCAGGGGGTTACTGGCCGCTGAGGGAGGGGGCATGGAAAAACTCAGGGATCAAGGCTCGTGGGTTTGATCACGTCTACGGGCTTATGGGTAGACGTGGGTTAGCATGGGAGTGGAGTCACACGTGGAGGTGGGGGTGAGAGAGAGAGAGAGAGAGAGAGGAAAAACGACTTGGCTTAGGTGAGGTGGGGGTGACCCACACGATCGGGGCGCCTGAGGGACCGCACACTCAGGGGTATGCTCACTCTCGCGAAGTTTCTCTCTCCCTCTCTCTGCTCTCCCACGGAGACAAGGGCCTCACAAAGACAAACTAACAAGCAAAATTTAGCCTTGATTCTCGCCAGCCTTTAGGGATAATGGAGCTTGAAAAGATGGATTCTCTCTTTTTTACAAGTTAAGATTGCTTATATAGAGGATTCACCAAATAGGGGTGAACAATCAAAATTCAAGCTTAATTACAATTAAAAAAATTCAAAACAAATCAAAAAATTAGGCACCAATGACCAAAATGTCCTAGTGATCTTTTGCCTAAATGATAAGACCGTCCCTGCATGCAGGTTGTTCCACCATGGGACGACCTTGGAAGCTGGTCCTGCAACTTGTGGCAACTGTTCGGCTGTTTCAGCAACATATCTTCAATTTTCACTCAATTGTGAGCATTTTGATGCCCTCCAATCATGTTGTGGTAGCCCTTTTCCTTAGGGTGAAAGTCTGACCATTTTTGCAAACTTTGTCGCCAATGCATCTTTGTGCTACGTCATTTTGGCTCCTAGCTCTGCTTACATGTCAGAGAGGAGGCTGTTGCAGTCATTTTGTACCAAGTTTGGGCTGATTTGGTGTAGATTTGTGCCTTTGCCTAATTTGGAAGGTTGCCATAGAAAGGGATTCTGGCAACCTGCTGGATTTGCTTCTTTAGTGACCTGAGGACATGCATTCATCGAACCACTTATTGAATGCTGGAGTTGTACTAGAATGAAGCTCTTTGAGAGGTGGTTCTACTGAACTCCTCCTCGCATCAATCCATGGCTTGGATATTGAGCTATGCTTAACCGAATCTGGAGCTTTCTGAACCCTGTTTTTTCCTTGGGTTCTCCGGCCACTTTCCTCTTTAGAGCAATAAGGGTTCTAGCTCATGCCACATTGTGTGCCACAGGCCAAAATGATGGGGCTGGTGTGATCTGGAATATATCAACGTTTTAACTCTGCTGGTTTCAGAGGAAGGCGTCGTAGGTTAGCAAAGTTATTACTGTAAAACATCATAGCAATCCCCATTTCTGGGACTTGATTGGTGAAGCTACACCACGCTATGGTAAAACCATGATTTGCAAGGCCGCATTACCGTAGACTCTGCTACATAGGTCCAATTGAGCCCAAATTTGGTCCTCGAGGGTTTTTCGATGTTCTGAGCGCAATGGTGGTGGTATGGTCCCCTGTTGCAGCAGCCATCATAAGGCCACATAGGCTGGAGGCTTTATTTTCGACACAATCTTGGTCTGCGGGTGTTTCATGAACCTGCGAGACGAGACTGTCGTCGGCTCTCTCCTTATTTGCATGGGCTCATGGAAGTACATCAAAAATGACGTACAACACTTGGGTGGAACCACAACCACCCCCTCGCATAAGCACTATGTCACTGACAGGCACCCCGTTAGTCGCGAGCATTAACGTGGTCCTTGCGCCTCTACTCCTCTTCTCTTGGTGGCTCTCAATAAGACCATCGTCCCTGTGGGTAACCAAAAGGTAACCCCACCTGTGTCACACAAGGGCATCGCTACCACTAATGCATCGTTGCACACACCACGCTCTGGCAATTCTTACGTCAGTCCGCACGGCTCGGCAACGGTTGCATACACATGCACTCACGTCATGGCTAATGGTCTAACCATCATCATGACGAGAAGGGCCAGTCTCCTCAACTGCTTCGGGTTTCTTCTGACTCGGACTCAACACAAGTGGTTCTAATACCACCATTATCATGCATATTAATCAGGCAGCTCGTGGAAGCCCAAAGGCTATAACCAAACATGCACGCGACTTTCGAGAAGATCGAAGGTCTCACAAACAATTACACATGCATGTTGGAGTCCCTAAGGCCTCTCAAACCAAGCAAGTGAGTATTGCAAATACTTAGCCTCTCTCATCACAAGGGGTTGCGCCTAGAACCACCCCAAACACTATTGTGGATCATGCACACACATGCATATCCAATGATGCTATTAGCTAGAAGTGGAAAAGAGCGTCCACCGCACTTCTAACTGTCCCAAAGCCGTGCGCTATGTGGTACTCGAAGAACTTCCCTTCGAGCACCATCCTCTCCACTCTTCCTTCCTTGCATGCACGAGCTAGGCCCCGTAGAAAGGCTCGGGGTATAAGGACAATCTCGACAATGACTAGTCGGCACCCCCCCTTTTTCAGACAGATTTAAGCCCCCAAGGCCAACTATGAGCTCCCTTCTTCCCGGGCGACATACATTGCCCGAGTAGATTAACTTTGCCCCTTCCTCCATAGAGCGAGCCAGTAAGGAAGGAAATTGGAGTCGTTTTTTATTTCTGGGGAAGATCTACCCAAGCTTGTGGGATAAGAAAGCAAAGGGGATTGAAGTGCCACTCCGAGAACAAGAAGTAGAGTCTTTTAACTCAGAAGACCTACCAAAACAAAACCAGTTGTACCTATTACAAAACATGGAGGAACTTAAGACGAACGACATTGTTCATTGCAATGTCATTGAAATACAAGAGGATGAACCTACTTCATCTGAATCACGGCCCCAAGGCCGTAATGAACCGGTAGACGAGATGTGGCCCTATGGCCATCTTTAGCCCAGCCGACCTAAATGATGGCCCGAAGTCCTTCAAGCACCAACCCAGATAGCAGCAAAACCCCAACTATCGTTTAAATCCTATTGGAGAGAGGTATCAAGGGAGTTGAACAGAGCTAGACCCTCGATTAGTGAAGCATGCCACATGCTTGTATTCCATCAAGGATCCACAGCAGGCTCAGTTGACTGGATGCGATTACGATCAAGAAGAAGGCTAAAACCAGACTAGAGACCTCCCTCATCTAAAACCGTGAAATATCTTGGGCCACCACTAATCCCCTATTCAGAGCTGACCACTTTCCTCAATAAGCCACCCTCATTCCTAAACCACCCTGGAACCATACCAATTCCTCATACAAGCGCTTTGCTTGCCCACACCAGAATTTTTATGTCAACACAGCCCTCATCCCATCCTGCTCCCCATGTGCTTGTTCCAACAGTGCAGTCAAGCCAACCTTCTCTGTCTAAACCTGCAATTGTGGCTAACATTTCCCTGATTTACATGAAAATCCGTCTAGCATGATCCGCCTCAAGCTCAAAATTTGAGATTTGAACACTACCATCTTATCCCATGTCATTCATACAGATACCTCTTAGAACATCCTAGTATGTCGTCCCTAGCTGCATGAACATGGTGTAGTTCCATCAATGCTTCATCAATGTGTTTGAACACATATTTTAGCATCTTGGGTCCCCGATGCAGAATAAAATAGAAGCCGGTCAATAAAGCCTTGATTTATAGTGGAATTTTCAACAGTCTCAGAATTGAACAAGTGAAAATGTTCCTAAGCACTTAAAAAGGCCACCTGTCAAGTTTTGTTGCATTCTGACATGTCTAAGGTAGTGTAGACAAAGAAAAAATTTCATAAAAAATCAACCTCTAGCACCCTGACATGAACCCCATAGCTAGAACTCTATTTTTGGTGCATCAAAATGCTATGGGAACCACTGCCATTGGATCCAGCATGGTTGAAAACCCCTATGGGTCAAGTTTTGGTTCAATCGAGCAGTCTAGGAAAACGTTATGGGTTAAATAATGTAAACGGGTAGGCCGCACGCTATTCCCGTGCGCCTTCCTACACCAAATCACCATTAATGGTGACTATTTTCACAGTTTCTAGCAGTGACTTTTGGGAGCCATATCTCCCTCGTCTCGAGTCGAATCAAGCTCAAATTTTGCGAGCATATTCGTCTCATCAAGAAGAGTGCTTCAATATGTGGCACGCCACGTGACAACCCCCGAGAAGGGAGAAAATAAAATTGGTGATTTGTGGTAAAAATTGCAAGAAATTCAGCAGTGACACGTCTTGCTTGAGCAGCCATATCACGGCGTTCGCACATCGAATCATCGCAAAACCAGTTCCATCATGTGCATAAGGTCCAGGGCCACCATTGGTCTGAACCCCGTGCATGACGAACTGTTGGATTTCACCCACGAAGCTGATAAAGTTACTATAAATTTCAGCCGTTGGATTTCGGATTTCGGCCAAAACTCAAAGATCTTTGTCCAGGAACGATTGAGCTGCATTTGTTGAAAAGCAATCATGTCAGCATGATCAGTGCAATACGTTGAATAAATCACAAAAAAATGTCTAGACATGAGCACACCATCGATTGGAAGTTTTCAAGATTCATCCAAATTTCGAGTCGCATGATCGTAGCCTAAAAACGTGATTTGTAGCTCGAAGTTGGTATCAAATCGATCGTGATGCGGAGCCCAACAAGAAAGCAATCATATTTTGACCCAATGGGCGCTGAAGTAACCCCTAATCAGTCATGGAAGATCTCGCACGTTTTAGGGCAGTAGTAGGGATTGTTTTGGAATTTCATGTACTGTTCAGCTAGGGAAAAAATGTCATTTTACACCCTTTTGGAGATTTTTCTTTAATTCAAATAAATTGTAATTATCATCAATTAGGCTAGGTTTTGGGCATCCACCCATGTTTGAGCCTAATTCTATAAATACATGCTAAACCTAATTGTAAAGCGTTCCACACTAATGAATAAAATTTGAGAGTTTTACATTGAGATTGTGGACATGTCCAAGAGAGAGAGAGGAGAGAGAAGAAAAGTTTGACACCTTTCGATAAGGTCACTTTCTCTCTCCTCCTCTCTTTCTCTCCCCTCATCTCTTTCTCTCTCCACCTCTCATCTCTCTTTTTCCCTCTCATCTCCTCTCTTTCTCTCCCCTCCTCTCATTTCTCTCTTTCTCTCTTCTCCTATCTTTCTCTCTTCTCCTATCTTTCTCTCTCCTCCTCACATCTCTCTTTCTCTCTCATCTCTTTCTTTCTCTATCCTCCTCTCATCTCTCTCTTTCTCACTCCTTCATGTTTCTTTCTCTCTCCTCTTCTTTCTCTCTCTCCCCTTCTTTCTTTCTATGTCCTCTTTTTCTCTCTTATCTTTGTATTTCTTTCTCTCTCTAATCATTCCTTTCTCTCTCCCCCTTAGTCATGCACAGCGGTACCTATCATCGCACATGACATTCTCTTTTGTTTCTTGTCTCCTAGAACATGAACAGTGAGCCGGGCCTTAACCCAAGTGGTGGGCTGGGTCACTGTCTAAGTCTCTCCCCCTCTTGTCATGAACGGTAGAAGCTCATTGCCGTCCATGTTTCTCTTTCACCTCTTTCTCCGTTGTCTTGAATGGTGGAAGGCAATCGCCATCCATTTTTCTCTCTCTCTCTCTCCTGCCATGGATAGCAGAAGCTCATTGCCGTTCATGTTTTTTTCTGTTCTCTCTCTTCTATCAAGGACGGGGAAGTCCATCGCCGTCCATGTCTCTCTCTTATATTTCTTATATCATGGACAGTGGAAGTTCATTGTCGTCCATGTTTCTCTCTCTTCTCTCTCCCCTATCATAGACGAAGGAAGCCCATCGTCGTCCATGTTTGTCTCTCTTCTTTCATGGATGGAAAAAGTCCATTGCCTCCCATGTCTCTCTCTCTTCTCTCTATTTTGTCATGGACGACGAAAGTCCATAGCTGTCCATGTCTCTCTCTCCTCCCTCTCCTGTCACGGACGATGGTAGCCCATCGCCGTCCATGTCTCTCTCTTTTCTCCCTCACCTGTTATGGACGGCGGAAGCCCATCACCATCCATGTCTCTCTCTCTTTTTTCTCTCTCCTATCATAGACGGTGGAAGCCCATCGCTATCCATGTTTCCCTTTTCCCTTCTCTCTTCTTTCTCTCTCTATTTTCTCTCTTCCCTCTTCCTTCTTCCTCTTCTTCTTTCTTTCTATCCCTTCTTCCCATCCTCTTTTCTCTCTTCTTTCTTTCTCTCTTCTTTTCCTTCTCTCTCTTCTTTCTTTTTCATCTTTTTCTCGTCTTCTTCTTTCTTCTCCCTTCTTCCACTCTATTCTTCTCTTCTTCTTCTTCTTCTTTTTTCACTCTCTTTCTTTCCTTCTCTCTCCTTACTCTTTCTTGTCTTTTCTTCTCATTCTCTCTTCTTCTATTTTCCCTTTCCCCTCTCTTTCTTTTGTCTCTTCTTTCTTCTTCCTCTCTCCTTTGACCAAAGGAGGTTAAGATTAACACTGTCATGGTAGTCTTGTTGTCTAGCAGTAATGTCGTCGTGTCGATCTGAGTTACCATTCCCCTCTTACTGATACGACAAGCTAGACATTGTGTTAGACTGGTCAGTCTTGGTTTTGTTATCTATTAGCATTGGGGCCGTGTCGGTCTGAGTTACTGTGCCGGTCTTCCTACCACATCGGGTCAATCATTTACTGATCTAGCCACTGTCTCAGTCTAGCCACTTGGTAAAATTCTTCTCTCCCCTTTCTTCTATTATATCTCTTTCTTTTCCTTTTCCTCATCCCAATCTTTATCCTCTTATTCTTCCCTTCTTTTGGATGTGCACACCTGTGTACATTCACTCAAAGACAAGGTGGGGTCCCTTAGCCCACTTATCTTGTAAAATTAACCATGTGTGTGTGATTGTAGAAACAGGAGAGTAAATGTCAAGGGAGAATATTTCGAACCAATTATAGGACTGGGGGGCTTTCTTCGTGATCTAAGAGGACGCCCACATGAGTCAACCCGAGTAAATCTTGGATCCAAGTGAGGTGTGTTAGAACTCACACCAAATTTCTCTCTCACCAGTTGGTGTACTTGCACTTGTTCTTAAACAAGGTTCCCGAGATAGCGATCTCAAGTAAAGGGTTTCCTCGAAACCTGAGACATGTACGGCCAGGTCATCTAGACCCGAAGGATGAGATCGAGGCATCTAACCAGCTTGACGACTCCACTGGGGACTTACTACCAATTTGTCTGATCGTCCTTGTTTGGCAAGTCTCTCCTTTTGTTTTTTGTATTACATTCACATGGCTTCTAGGTTTCTTAACCCATTCATTCGGATCGAGGATTTTCTCATCCCCATATTACGAACTTCCCTCGGGAACAAGTTCCTTGAACTTCGTTCATAAATTTCCTCTTGAACAAAGACCCAGTGTCTAGCTCCCAGGTCTTAAACCGGATAAGTGTGAGGAGGGACTTAAAGGTCCCTAACTCCTCATTCCTAGCTCTGGTGGAACCTCCACCAAGACCTCCTGCATCGGTAGCACGTCTGCTGCCACTCACAACATGCACCCTGTCATCAGCAAGTCACTTGCCGATCGTATTGCTGAGGTGCACCGAAAGGCTGCCCAGTCCCTTTCTACAAAAGGCAAGCAAGTTGTCATTGCTCCTGTGGGTCACCGCAACGCCACCCGCTACATTCCTGCACCACCTAGAGCCTCGACACATCAAGGCGGAGACCTTGGGGTCTCAACCTCTCATACACACCCTAAGGCTCGTGGGTCATCCACTCAAGCCACACCTCGAGGAAACCCTCATGTTACCTTGAGTTCGCATCCAGGATCAAGTTTCGTTGGGCTGAAACCCGTGTGCATGCATCTGCATCCCATCGCTCGGGGCAACGCCATGGTTGCGTCAACCAGAAAAAATGGGAGATGACCACCTCGTCCCCCCTCTAATCACACACTAGTGCACCCTGTAAGGGGCAAGCCCTCACCTGTTCCCTTACAGGCGCATGCTCACGGTTCGTGGCCTCCTAAGGTCGGACCACATGTTCCAGCCCTAGTCGACCCCCAAGTCACTCGGAGTGCTACTTCTAGAGGCACACATGCGCCACCTTCATAGACCGCTTCTTCCTCTTGACGCAGACATCATCGGGAGCCAGTCCCCTCTTCCTCCACCCTTTCTCCTCCTAGTAGATACCTCAAGAGCTGGTACTCAGGTTTTCCCTAAAAGTACCATCCTTAGTCAGCCCCACCAGGTCAACTATACCTCTGGAACCCACAAAGGAGCTCGAGGCAAAGGCCTGATGATTGACAAAGTTCTATGAATCTCAAGGAAGCAGCCCAAACTGGCTCATGTCCATGGTCCACACTCGTTGCTCCATATTATGGACACGACCCTCTCATGCTCTAAGAAGGCGGGCCAACCTCGACCCTAGACTCAATTCGAAAAAGAGGTCTATCGCAGTCTCAAGCTCAAGCAACATAGAGGACTGTAGATCCTGACTAAGGAGCTAACCAGGAAAGTCGAGGCACCCAGCTCCAAGGGTCTCCTTCCTGAGAATCCTTTCTACCCTCTTCGAATCACATAGCTCAAAGAGGAGGTGTCAGGGTCCTACACAGTGGTTAGTGTCATAGAAGATCACCCGATCACCCAGCAGCCACGGCCCCAAGACCATCGAGAATTGGTCCTCACAATGTCGGCATACAAGACTCGAGTTCAGTCGGGGCATGCTGAGCCCTTGTTGACCTATCTGTCGTGCACAACCCGCCAAACTCGAAAGCTTTCAACGATGCCTAAGGCTAAACTCCCTGGAGAAACGGTCAGCGCTATGGTTGTAAACGAACATGATGACTCTCACGAAGAGCGCATGAATAGGTTCAAAGACGTGGTGCGTGCAATAATGGAGAAGATCGATCGCATGGAAAGCGTGCAGCACTCGACTAACCATGAAGTCAATTCCCATCTCTCGAATGATGTAGCTCCAAGACCGCCTCTTCCCCCGACCTCATAGAATAATTTCCTCCCTCACCCCGTCTCACAAGTAGACATCGATGCTATGGTAACCCACAGTCTGAAGAACAGACAAATCCCAAGAATCTAGGGTGCAATGCTTTACCAAAATCCATACCCCTCGTACATTGATCAAGTTCCGTTTCCCTTAGATTACAAGAAAGGGAAGTTTCCCCTGTTCAATGGTACGACATCCCCACACCAGCATATTGTACATTTCCAAGTGGCATGTCAAGAAATAGCGGCTGATGGGAGACTCTTCCTCCGTCAGTTCGTTGAAACTCTCGATTGCCCGGCCTTTTAGTGGTATACTCGGCTTCCCCCAAATTCAGTACATACTTGGGAGGAAATGGAGAAATTGTTCCACCAACGCTTTAAAGAGGTTGAGAGAGAAGTCCAAACTATCGAGCTTCTCACCTCGAATCAAGAACCTAACGAACCTGTGAACCAATTCATAGCAAGGTGGAGAGATCTAGCTGCTCGTCACCCTAATCCCATGCCTGAGAAGGAAAAGGTCCAGACTTGCGTGCTAAACATGTGACCTGAGATCGCTTTACACGTTAAGGCCTCCAATCTGACCTTCATGTCAGAGTTGATCTCTAAGTCAGTGCGCATAGAGAGTTTGTCACACCACCATAGCGGGTCACAACAACAATCTTCAAGCTTAAGAAATAAACGGGGCAATGGCATTTATCGAACCAACGCTAGGGGCAACTTGCAAAAAGGACTAATCAGTGCGGTTGTCATCGTTAGTGATCCAAAGAAGGCTGCCTCTCAAAATTTTGACCTCTCTAAAGAGGTAGGCACAACAAAGACAGTGCCTCAGACAGGCAAGCAGCAGCAATCATATAACCAGGTAGCCCCACCTTCGAACCTTAATCGAGACGATTATTGGGCTAGGCACAGGAATAAGGTTTATCCTTTTGAAAAACAATGGGTCCCTGCACTACATCGGTTGTTACTAGAGCAGAACATGATCGAGTTGCCTGAGACCAAGTTTCTTGAGCAAGCTAGTCTCGAAACTCATGCAAATTATTGTGCTTGCCAGCGAAGGATCAACCACCCAACAGAGGAATGCTACACGCTTAAAAACATCATTGAGGCTCTGCAAAAGGGTCAAATAAAGCTCGAAGATCTTAAGAAAGCATTCGGGGCAGCAGAAGGTCCTCGCGTAGTGACAGTCCATGAAGAAGACGAAGCGCCCGATCTCCTTCGAGCCTTGTTCATCATGATGCTTTAAGAAGGTCTCATTGGTTAGGTGCCTCTATCTCGCCCTCCAGACCCTTTGGGGATCAAGCAGCACGTGTCTCGAGTTTCCAAGGAAGACCCAGAATATTTTTGAGATTTCTCTCTCGAGAACTTCGTTCGAGAATGGGGGTAGGTGTTACCAACAGGTGAGAGAAGAGTTTAATGGTGGGTTCGGGACTTGCTCTAGCTGACTCACATGGGTGCCCTCTTAGATCATGAAGAAAGCCCCCCAATAATAAAACTGGTTTAGAATCGCCTCCCTTGGCTTGTATTCTTCGCCTCCCTTGGCTTTTATTCTTCTTATTTTCTGCAATCACACACATATATGGCAAAGGCTATAAGAGAGGTGAGTCAGACCCCACCCTTTTCCTCTTTGATGAACACAAGCATGTGCATTCAAAAAGAAGAAGAGAAGAAAGATGAGGGCCAGAAGAATTCGACTAAGCGAGAGGATCAAAGCGATGACTAGGCTGGTGGATAATTGGCCTGACGTGGTAGCAAAACGGGCTTGGTAACTAAGACCGGCTCACAGGATTACTACTAGACGTCATTACCAATACTGACTAACTAGGTGCGATGGTCAGCTTGTCATGGCAATAAAGCAGACGAGGTAATCCGGGCACAACAACATTACGGCTAGAGGACACGACTATCATGAGAGGCTAACCTTAGTCCCTCTTAATCAAACGAAGGAGTAGCAGAGTTAAGGCTATGAGGAAAGAATAAGAAGAGAAGAAGGGAAAGAAGGAAAGAGGAAGAAGAAAGGAAGAGAAGGATATGCAAGATGAGTGGACAAAGGAGGGAAAGGAGAGTAACGCGCAGTCGGTGCTAAGCATTGCGACGGTGTTAAAAGGAAGAGAGTGAAAACACAGTCGGTGCTAGGCTTCACCGACTATGTTGTACATGGGAGAAAAGAGAGAAGACACGATCATCGCTAAGCTTCACCGACTATGACATAAGAGAAGAGAGAAACCCAGTCGACGCTAGACTTCGCTGACTGACAGAATAAGAGAGAGAAAATCAATTTGTGTGAGGCTTCACTGACTGGCAGAAGAAGAGAAAGAAAACCAGTCAGTGTTAGGCTTCACCGACTGACAAAAGAAGAGAGAGAAAACTAGTTGGTGATAGGCTTCATTGAATGACAGAAGAAAAGAGAGAAAATTAGTTAGCGTTAAGCTTCACCAACTGACAAAAAAAGAGAGAGAAAACTACTCGGTGCTAGGCTTCACCGACTGACAGAAGAAGAGAGAAAACCAATTGGCGCTAGGCTTCACCGATTGACAGAATAAGAGAGAGAAAACAAGTTGGCGCTAGGCCTTGTTGGTTGACAAAAGAAGCAAGGGAAATTCAGTCCATGTTAGATTTCATCGACTAACAGAAGAAGAGAGAGAAAACCAGTCGGCATTAGGCTTCATTGACTGACATAAGAAGAGAGAGAAAACTAGTCGGTGCTAGGCTTCACCGATTGACAAAAGAGGAGAGAGAAAATAAGTCAGTGCTAGGTTTCATCGACTGACAGAAGAGGAGAGAGAAAACCAATCGATGTTAAGCTTCATCGACTGACAGAAGAGGAGAGAGAAAATCAATTGGTGTTAGGCTTCACCGACAGATAGAAGAGGAGAGAGAACCAATCGGCACTGAGCTTCACCGATTGATAAAAGAAAGAGAAAACCAATTGATGCTAGGCCTCGTTGATTGTGTTAGAAGAGGTCGAATGGAGACAGAGATAGAGATGAGAACAGAGGGAGAGACATAGAGATGAATAGAAGAGAGAGAAAGAGATAAAGATGAGAAGAAAAGAGGGAGATAGAGATGAGAAGAAGAGAGAGAGTTGAAAAAAAGAGAGAGAAAGAGGGGAGGAGAGAGAAAGATGGGAGGAGAGAGAAAGTTACTTGCCTGAAGGGTACCGACCCTTTTCTTCTCTGTCCTCGCTCTCTCTCCAAGACATACGACAAACTCAAGCAAATATCAAAATTTTATTGATTGATCCAAAAAGAATGAATCTGTCCGTTGTACAATGAGGCAGTACCTATTTATATAGAATTGGGCTAAAACGTGGGTGTACGCTTGAAAACTACCTAGAATTGAAGAAATTTACAATTTAATGAATTGAAAGAAATTCTAAAAATTGGTGCAAAAGGACTGTTTTGCCCCTACCTAACAATGTGTGGAATTTCATAACAGTCCCTATTGCTACTCGAGAACTTGCATGATCTTCCGTGGTAGACCCGAGGTCGTTCTGATGCCCGTTTGATTGAAAGATTATTGTTTTCTTGTAGAGCTCGGCATGGTGATCATTTTAATACCAACTTCAAGCCACGAACCATGTTTTTAAGCCATGATCATGAGACTTGAATCTTAGATAAATCATGAAAACTTAGGATCACTTGTGTGCTCGTTCCTTGATGTTTCTTCTTGATTTATTCATTGAACCACACTGAGCATGCTGTTACGATCATGTTGCAACGAACGTAGCTTGATTTCGTGTCTGAATGAAGATTTTGTCGTCTTGAGTTTTTGGCCGGAATCTTGACATCCAACGGCCGAAATTCATAGCAGTTTTGACGCCTTCGTGATTGAAATCCAATCGTTCATCGTACACGAGGTTTGGACCAAAGATAGCCTCAGACCTCCCACATCTAATGCAATTGGTTTCGCACCGATCGGGTAAACGAGCATAATGATCTGACTTCTCGAACGAGGGATGCTGCTGCTGAATTTTCTACAACTTCCTTCACGGATCAGTAACTTTCATTTAGTTTTTGTCTCTATTCGGGCGTTGTCACGGGGCATACCACATATTGAATTGTTTGTCTTGATGAGGCGAACACACTCACCAAAGTTGGGAGCGATCAGACTTGGAATGAGTGACATATAAGCCCTGAAAGTGACTGCCTATGACTGTGAAAACAGCCACCTTTAATGGTGTTTTATTACAGGGTGGCAACATGGGAATAGTGTGCGGCCTACCCCTTTTCAGTATTTTACCCATAACTTTGTCTTGGAGTACTCGATTAAGACAAAAAATGATCCATAAGGGTTTTCGATTGTACCGGATCTAATGGAGGGTGTCCCACAGCTGTTTGACGCGCCAAAAGTATGGTTCTAGTTACATGGTCCATTTCAGAGTGCTAGAGCTCAATTTTGCTGAAATTGTTTCTTTGTGTCACTACCTTTGATGTGTCTGATCGCGATGAAACTTGGTAGATGGTCTTTTGCAGTGCTGATGACGATCTTGACCAATTCTGGGGCCATTCTGAGACTATCAGGAATTTCCACTGTTTTGTAGACTTTATTGACCTGCTTCCTACCATGGACCAAGGTGCTGAAAAATATATTCAAACACTCACCACAACAAAGCTGGTAAGGCAACCCCGATGCCTTACTTGGGGAACTAAGGACCATTGGTGCTCGTACCATCAGATATGGGGCTATGACCTGAGCGAGTGCTCCAGTTTCCACGACATAGTCGTGAATAAAATATAGGAATGCCAAGAAGCTTATAACGTTCTAAAGGGAGATCCCCAAATCACTGATCCACCGGTGCAAGAGAGCCTCCCTATACAAGACCCAGGTAATGATGATTCAGGTCCTGCTGAACCCACAACTTCTCAACCATGGAGAGCCTACCATGAGCGAAGCAAACTCTAGTCCTTAAAGCGAGAGGCAGTTCGTCATGCTAGGGCCACTCACAAACCTAGCGAGACGGACCAAGCACCTCCAAAGGTACCCAAGAGGAGAAACAAGCCTCCTCAACTACCAGTCGAGGAAGAATTTCTCAGGCCACTTCCCCCATTATCGAACTTACAAGACTTCAGCCTGGGCGTAATCATCCTTCCTTCTCCTTCACCCAAACAACTTACCCATCCTCCAATTCCCTGCAACGTCTCTAGTCCCACATACCCAATCACCTCCTAAAGCCTCAACGACGAATCTCCACTTCACTAAAACCAATCCCTGACACCCAAACCAAGCCAGCTGCGCAACCAAGCTAGTCGGAGGCCCAAAATAAACCTCCTCCACCTAAACCTACTCCTCAACCCATTATACCACCCAAACCAGTGGCAGGACCGAGAGCACAAAAGGCTGACTAGGAAAAGGTGAAATATGATGTGATAGGGTACCTGAGGAAGCTTCCAGCCCTTCTCAGCATCAATGATGCCCTCATGCTCTCAAGGGATTACCGTATGGCTCTCGTTCAGGCTCTTTCCAATCCAAAGGTGTACGAGATTGAGGTGGAACCCATTGAGATGGACTCAGCGATCTTGAATGATGCATGGTGATCACCTTCTCAGAGGATGATTTGCAATTGGGAGAAAATTTTTACAATCGCCCTCTTTTGGTGACTGATGAGTTACATGCATGCCCCATCAACCGAATTATGTTGGATGGAGGGTCAGCAATCAACCTTATCCCAAGGAGGATTCTCACTCGATTGGGATTAGGGTCTGAGGATCTCACTCCGGCTCATATCCTAGTCTAAGGGTTCAACCAATTAGGAGAGAAGCCGGCTGGCACAGTCTGCCTTCATCTCAAGATCGGTGAACTAAACGATTAAGCTCAATTTCATGTAAGCGACATCGACACATCCTACAACATCCTTCTCGGTCGCCCGTGGCTTCATGACCAGGGGGTGGTTCCATCCATATAGCACTAGTGCTTCAAGTATAGTCGAGATGGGAGACAGTATACGGTCTATGTTGATAAAAGACCATTTCCTGTAGTCAAAATGCACTATGCTGATGCTAAGTATTCCTTCAAAGATTCGATGTCACCCCAAAGGTCAAATGATGGTGATCACAAGTCTGTGAGGAAGACAGAACCTTCGCCTCATGAAGATGTCGAGGACATTGGGCGAACACTGGTGAATATTTTCAAAGAAGAGGAAAGACAAGGCAAAATTCTCCCTCTGACTCCCCTTCATCCCAGTATGCCATTCACTACCCCTGAAGACCCTCCATCTTTGCTTGAAGATGAGGCCTCCCCCTCTGCTCCCACTCTTGAGCCACCTTCACTAGAAGATGGACCATAAGCTACCCCTGAGATTCAAGAAGTCATGGGGATAGAACTCTCAACTTCATAGGTCACCTACACGCCAGACAATCAAAAATTCATGAATGTCCCTAATACGCTCTTGAAAGCAGAATTGCTAGCCGATTGCTATAAGCAAAGAGGAAGCTCCTCGACCCACCACAAAGTCAATTCAGATCAGTAGTCAGCTACAAGTCCTGCAGTTTCTTGATCCTATGGGAGGAGAATAGTTCAAGAAAGGATGGCTTTCTCGTCCCCAAGAGCAAGATCCCCTAGCAGACTTAAGAAGCGAAGTACGCAGTCTCCAAAGTCAATTAGAGGTTATGTGTATCACTTCAAAACATCTAAAGGAGTTCGTGCTTGAGACTCAGAGCTATGACGAACTTGCAGTGAATGTGCCTCCAGTAGAAGCCAAAGCCCCTCCTGATTGGACCATTTATAGTGAGCAGGCTTATCAAATGATGAGAAAAATTAATCATGACCCCCTGTCCAATCAAACATTAAGAGGAGCAGAAACAATCCCTCCCCCGTTTGAGGTCATTGGAACCACAACAGTTTGTCACATTGCAAAGCAAGGCTTAGGGTTTCCCTAAAAAAAGGGCAGAAACCGTGAGTGCCCTAAGATGTGGCCTACTTAAGAGCGAAAGATGAGATGCAG
The DNA here is from genome assembly GCF_000471905.2 of Amborella trichopoda. The sequence continues at coordinate 29,320 of NW_006500104.1, read as the reverse complement.
AGAAGCAAAAATAACGAATGAAGACATGTAGCAAAATGAGACAAAAGAGCCATTTTCATTCATAATCCAAGATTTTTACAAGGGTCAACATTCAAAGAAAGAAAAAGCAAAGAAAGTACATTCTAAAAAACTATCAATAATCTTATTAATCTCTGCTCTGGATGCTGCAGAAGAAGCCTCGGCATGCTGAATATGCTCCTTCAGTTCAACTACCATTTGAGCCTCTTGTTCCATGGAGGTGCTTTCTAACTAGATGGGGCAATTGAGCTCTGATAGATCCTCAGCCGAAGAGGCATCCAAAGCCTTCCTCTGAATCATCTCCCACTCAAGATCATCAAATTCGCTCCTCAGCTTTCTCATCTCCGCCCTTATGCCTATCATCCTATTAAACCAAGCTCTCCCTTCCATCTTGAGATCAAGCTGATAAGCAACCATAACAGCTTCCTCTTTGTCGCA
>NW_006500125.1:5143469-5158861 GCF_000471905.2 Amborella trichopoda | reverse complement strand
TAATTTAAACCCAAGCCCTAGGAAGCTAGACCTAGATCCTCAAGAAGAAAATTGAAGGAGCACAGTGTAAACAACCCACGGTCCGGATACGGGCCCTAACTCCAGGATTCTCAGGTAAGTGTTGTTTTTCTCTCATTTATGTTTATTTATTTATTCCTTTAATTTTTTGTTTTATTTAATTTATTTGGAAATTCATTAATTCTTAGCTTTAGTTAAATTTTAGGAATGTTTTTTAAAGGTCTAATATACGGATTTGGAGCTGGCACTGCCAGGACACTCACAAAAGGACCAGATCTGTATAAATTTGTTACGTTTCTAAGCCCATAATTTGAGCAATCCCACTCTCTACTATTCATAAAATTAACTCGTTTTGCATGGTATTTGCACCGATCTTAGAGAGAGAGAGATCAACTCAAATACCATGCGAAATGAGTTAATTTTATAAATAGTAGAGAGAGAGAGAGATCAACTCAAATACCATGCGAAACGAGTTAATTTTATGAATAATAGAGAGAGTGGGATGCTCAAATTATGGGCTCAGAAACGTCATAGGTCTATACAGATCTGGTCCTTTTTTGAGTGTTCTGACAATGCCAGCTCCCAATCCGTATATTAAACCTTCAAAAAAAGTTCTTAAAAGTTTAACTAAATCTAAAAATAAATGAAATTTCCAGAAAATTAAAATAAACTATAAAATTAAAGCAATAAATAAATAAACAAATCACAACAGGAAGAGCACTTACTTGAGAAATCAGGAGTTAGGGCCCATATCAGGACCGCGGGTTGTTTAAACCGTGCTCCTTCAATTTTCTTCTTGAAGATCTAGGTCTAGCTTCCTAGGGCTTGGGTTTAACAATGAAAATTAGGGATTTTAAGCTTCAGGTTTAACACATGCTTATCAAAAAGTCAAAGCCCGCCACAACAGCTTCCAAAAAATTTTGGGGGGTTCTAGAATTTCCTCAGGGACCATTCTGAAATTTTTGGTAAACAATAGTACCTAGACCATAACTCTCAAACGGTGAATCGAATTCAGGTGATTCTTGGACCGTTGGAAAGCATAAGATCACTTCTTCAATTTAAAATAATGTTTAACCCAATTTGGTTGATTTTACAAGGGTCTAAGGGGATAAGACTTTTGGGTATTGATTTTAGGTCTCAGGGTGTATGTTCGATGTCGGGGTTGGTTTCCTATATCTATTAGGTTCATGACTATCTAGGATGATTGTTTTAGGGCTTGAATAGGTCTAAAGTTTGGATTTTATGTCGAAAAAGGTGACTTGGTCTACTAGGCTGTTGTGGTCCCTAACGTGACTAAGTTTGGATTTTATGTCCAAAAATAGTCACCTCTACAATGTGTTAGTATGAAAAATAGTAGGACAGAAAATGAGATGGATTTGAGAGTATCCAAATTATTGGAGAGCATAGAGGGTTGATAATTGATTCATGAAGCAGGTTAGGGACTGCAAAGAGAAGATTCCAGTGTACAAGAAAATGTATTAAATAAAATAAAGGAGATGGGCAGAGAATAGCTTCTTGTTAAAATCATAAAGGATGGTGATGACTGTGAATTTTTCTTGGGTAACAAATATAACAAGAAACCAGAGGAGATAGGGTGTCTTCAACCAGACAGGTACAAGACGTGCTGACTTAGGGTGGAAAGGGAAATCATGAAGAAAGGTGAACAAAAAGATTAAATGTTCAAAGTATGGAGATCAAAAAATGAATTGGTGTTCAGTTAACTATGATAAATTAAAGGAGTAACAGGGGACTGGAAGAGCATTTTCAGAAGTGTTAAGACTGAAGAGAACAATGAAATGTATAAAGGTTGAAATAATTACAATACATGACATTCATTGTGATGGTCGTACTGCTAGTTAGTAAAAGTTGTTTATCAAGTGTGCTTGTAGCCGATGATGCAAAAGAGATTCATGGTAGGTGATATTTGGACATTCTGGAAGCCTAATGCTATGGTCAGTGACAAGGTTAGGATTGTGAGAAATACCTTATTTTCTAAAATATTTTCAGAATTAATTTGATAACACATACTTTTGATTTTCATAAAAAAACACTTACAATGACTTAGAAATTTTCATCTAGAAAGTTTCTCATTTTCTATGGAAATTGTCCCTTATTTTCAAAATTACCTACATTAGCTACCTATTATATATAAAGCACAAAATAGGTTCCGGCACATGCATCAACTTTTAATAATTCCACATGTTTGGTTAGAGAAAAAAGTTTGACATATTATTTATTCAAATACTCTACCAATTATTCCGAAGTGATCCTAAAATCAAGATTAAAAACTAGTTTTAGAATTTAATATTTTACATGAGGTATGACACACAATGTGGTACAGTAGGATCACTATTCAAGAATTTCTCACTTCCCTCAACCTTAGCTTTACACACGCACCCACGACTTGCATTAATTGCTAGAAGACAAAAATACGAATTAATTTTCTTTTCTTTTGTTTAATTTATCATTATCTTTATTGAAAAGACAATACGGGTGGTTTTATCATTTAAAAATAATTCACCAACTTCGAATTCCCTAAAAGACACTTTTGAAAAATAAATTTGATTCTCATGATGAAATAAATCTATTCCAATTTAATTTAATTTTTAATGTTATTTCTAAAATTTCTTTTAAAATATGTGAATTCTATGTTTTAAGTTAAATTTCGAATATATAAAACACAAGTAGAATTTAAGTTCATTTTATGAGCATAATTTTAAAACATAAATTTCATAAAAATTTTATTAATAGACTAAAATGAGTTTATAAATATAATTATGACTTAAAGTTTATAATAGGTCAATATCATTAATTAGTAAATAAATATAAATTTCGTAACGGGAATAAACAAGGTCATTCACATCTTCGATTATCTACCATTTCAGGTAGTCAATGAGTGGTTGATTCAAAATGTGAGAGGCCATAAGTATTCTTACCAATAAAAAATTAACCTTTGAATCTAAATCAACCATTCATAAGTAAAATATCACCTTACGAATATATAGAACTATAAGATGTAATTGTTTTTATTTGTTATAGTTGATTGTTGTTCACAACATAAATATTAAGATGTTATTGTTTTTATTTATTATAATTGATTGTGGTTCACAACATAAATAGTAAAATGTTATTGTTTTTATTTGTTATAATTGATTGTGGTTCACAACATAAATATAATTAATATTTTTCCTTCATTTACAAAGTTAGCTCCAATTTTGAGAAATCATGTCTGTAAATGACCAAAATATTGGCATTTATTAATTTAAAACCAATTATCTAATCTATAACCATAGTTCCAAAGAATAACTATTTTGGGACAGTAACGAAGCCCAACCCTCTTGATAAAGTTTTTTTCTTGAATTGAGGCAAATACTCACAATTATGTACAATGCTAACCTATGATTTCACAATATGTTTTGGTTTAAATTTTATTTATTAAAAGAAGACATTTGATGCAACCTACACATTATATAGTTTCACAATGAAGTAGTTTATGAAAATCGCATCTATTTATTTACTATTTATTCACTAAAACCTATATCTCAGCATTATTTATGTAGGAGATGAAGAAGCAAACACTAATCTATTCTTACAGGAATAATACATGATACTTGTAACACATTCAGGCAAATCGAATGTCCAAAACAAATCCATGGAATCACCAATGTTGGTTGCTGATTGCATGGTCAAGGATAATTGACGGAAAACAAGCAAGAAACTAAAACAGAGAAATATAAAAAACGGGGAGAGAGAGAGAGAGTTGTACAATTTAGATCGTGTGCATGTGTGTGCTCTTGTGACTTGAGTCTTGCCTAAAGTGGATGCAGACCAGAGGCAGAAGACATAAACCAACAACTTTATTACTACAAAAAGCAAATACAATGGGGTGAGGTCGTTCGCTCCTGAATCCGGAAGAACCTGAACCCTCTTAAACCGTCGGCGTTGGATACTTGGGAAGCCCTCTCGACGAGACTTGGCCCAGCTATCAGTCGAGAATGAACAAGGCGGAACCTCAAACAACTGAAGAAGTCGATCGTTCACGAAAGGCCCACATACCGTCCGAATTCCCAATGACTAGCTCAAGAACTTTACGATTTTGAAGTGGGTAATCCAAATTCTCTTTTGGGTTCTAGGAGTTTTAGGTTCCTAAATATAAGAAGTTTTAGGTTCCTAGGGGATTTTTAGGTTGGAGGGCAAAGGCAATTTGAGAACTTTCTTCTAGGATTGGGGGTATTTTGGGTGGTAACTAGGGGTAATTTGGGTATTTTGGTGAAGTTGAGGGGTAATTTGGGGATTATGAAATATAGGCAATGGCGCTTTGGGAAGTTAAAGTTTCCTCTCTCCCAGGCAAGGTTTTCTCTCTCTAGGTTAGAGCCTAATTCTCCAATCCTTAATCCTTAAAAATGAGGTTTAAGTTGCTTTTATAGACATGGGAAAACATGGGTGGTATATTAAAAGTTGGCGAGTGGGAAATTAGAAGCATGGCTCAAAGGGAGGTAGATTATTAAAAGTAAAAATTCGGGCAAGGGCTAAAAATGACCAAAAACGGCGCCTAAACCTTGGAATTTTCAATGATTTTCCTTTGAGGAAGCTTCATTTTCCATCCACCACCAAAACCCATCAAATCATACCGTTTTTCCACTATTTCAGCCCAAATTTCATCCATGAAATCATGGAGCAATCAACTAAGATTATTTTGCAGAAATTTGAGCAAAAGCTGTCCACGATTTGCCAAGTTTCACTTATTATGAGTTTAGGTTTTTCATTTCTGATAAAAATTGCATACCCATTTCAACACCCTGTCATTGTACTCAAATTTGGTCATTCTTGTGGAAGACCCCAAGACCCATGTTTGGCAAAAATTACAGCTCAAGATGATGCCAGATTGGAGAGATATAGCTCTTTTATTTTTTACTATTTTTGGTAACTGTAGTCTCATAAATTTAGGTAGGGGTTCTTTTTTTTTTTTTTCATAGATTTAGGCAGCTTCTTACTAGGTTTCGCCCCTATAATTGGCTTTTGATCGTGGATTGGCATAAATGGGTGCGTTCATCTCTAAAGTTAGGAAGCTCCCTACAAAAGTTTTGCTCAAATAGCTGTATGGATTGCGAGATATCGTTCCAAGAGTGAACGGATGTCACGGGGACTGATACACATCACTTGTTGCGAACATCCAACTTTTTGGCTCGATTCGACCTCCAACCGAATGGAGAAACCCGTTGATCCATACATGGATGCAAAGCTCATGTACCAAGGAGTAACATCTGAACTTTAGGCTCATTTGGCTGCAAGAACCAAGAGATATGGCCCCTGAATTTTTTCCTAAAATTCCATGGATTACTGTAATTCTCATAAGATGATGAATCACAGATCAGTAGAATGTGTTTTTCTTTTCTCTGTGGTGCACTAAACATGATGCCAAAAATGGCACTTTGATATCAAGTTTGGCTATAATTTTTACCAAAGGTTTTCCTCATAATCACCTTCCTCCCATAAAAATTTGAAGTTTATTGGCCATTTATTTCCTAGGTTCCTTTTGTAAAGTTGGACCGATTCAGGTGGACCCTGTCTACGGTTTAAAACGTTCAAGAGGCCATATCTCTTCCATCCGATGTCGAATTGGGCTCAAATTTGGAATGTAACCTTTTTATATTGATGCCTTCCACCCATAAAGTTCTTAGGCCAATTATCTTTGTATATCTTGAGGAAGCTTAGTAAATCGGCTTTAGATCAACATTGTGAAATGGACGGTTGAGCTTTGTCGGGCCATATTTTGGTTATCCTTTGTCACATCGGTCTGATTTTGGACAATGATCTCATGGAACCTTAGATTGAGGTTTAAAATCTTCTGATTGCCAATACAACCCAATCTGACATGGATTTAACAGTACACTATCTCCAAGTGGTAGATCAATGTTGTGAGATGGATTGTCGAGCTTCATCGGGCCATAGTTTGGTCATGCGGCATGAGATTGGCCCGGTTTTCAAAGGGTAGCCTCAGGATACCTTGGATTAAGGATTCAACGGTCAGATTATGATTTCAATTTCTTTTGACCCAAGTCTGACCCTGCCTCATTTTGAAAGGAAGCTCCCTGCCAAGTTTGACCCTGCCTCATTCTGGAGCATCCAATTGGTGATTTTAGGCATGATTGGGCTCGAATCTTTGTTTTTGGCAGGGAGCTTCCTTTCAACATATTAAGGGGATTTTTCAGTTTTTGATTTATTATGAAAGTACTTTTCACCCACTATAACTATTTCAAGTGGTTCCTTCGGTATCTGGCAATTATCGTGCTGGGAATTTATCCGGCTGAACATCGTCACTCCTTGATACTAGTAACATCTTATTTGAGACAAAATAACCCCAAACAAGTGCTACTGATAGAAATGAATTTTGTGTTAATTTTTTCCCTTTTTCCTTTAACGTTTTTGTGTGCTACATTGTATTAAAACATCTACATATGTGTAGAATGCTCTTAAGGAGCATTTATGGGACTCTTTGTCATTTCGATATGTCACAAGACTTTAAACAAATTATTTGATTATAAATCGCTAACAATAACTTTTTAAAAAATATCTTTTTTCTGTAAAAAGCACCCAAGTTAAAACGTATATTGCACGTTTTACTGCTAGTATCTTTAATAATCCCTTAGTTGTAACTCTGTAATTTCCCATGCTCATCCCTACAAATGTCCAACTTAGTTATGCATCCAACCAATTCAACCACAGATGTAGTGATAAACCCTATGACTTTAATTACCATCCTATATCACACACATGCAAAAGGCAACATTACTCAACCCTTACATGCAGCACAAAGAAAACCCCCTGCTAAAATTAAGGTGGTCATGCTTTTGTCTCTAGCATGTTTATGCTAAGATCATCATGTCAGTCTCCTTCAATCACATTGCGCCCTAGGAAAATTATCATCATAGCCTTTTCCCAACTAAATGGGGTCGGCTACACGAATCTTAGTCCGCCACTCTAATCTATAAAGGATCATACCCTCTATGAGGCCATAAGTCCCTACATCTTTTTTTACTACTTCCAACACTGTCCTTTGGACCTACCCCTTACCCTTTTTGAGCCTTCCATTTGAACTAACTCGCACCTCCTAACAATTGTTATACTGGGTCTGCGCTACACATGACCTAGAAAAACACACCAAAAAATTTCTGACATATTTGCACCTAGCAAAATGGCAAAAGGACATAATATGTGCAACTAGAGACATTCAATCCATTACACTTCGGTTCATGCTTTCATTAGTTTCTAAAATCTGCGTATATATGGATTAACACTGAAATTGTCTTAATTAGGCTTTTTATGTCTTTTGGTGCATCTTAATGCATGCATAGGAGCTTATTCAGGTGAATAAGGCAATGAGAAATGTAAAATAGGTCATTGCAAGTAAATTACCAGGTTTCCGTCGACTAAAGCCTTTGCATTTTTCAAATGCTGGGCATGGCATGAAATTCCTCGAGTAAGAACATCTCTAAAGTTGAGAGAATCCACCATATCCTCAGCAAATATTGGCAATCTGGAAAAAGCAATTGCCTTTTGTAAGTATAATTATTTATACTAGTACTAAATATAAAAGCAAAAAGAAACCAAATCAGATATAGTTGAAAATCCAAATCACAGCCATCGAAAAGGTGCAGAATTTCTCTGCCATTAACAGCATCCTAGATAGGAATCTAGCAAAATAATTAATTTTTTCATATTGGAATTTAGACCAATATGTTCTTTGCCTTTCATAACTCAATCATCATTGCAGACTTAAGCTACATGACAAAGGAAAGGAAGACAAATATACATTAAGACATCAAAACGTAAGTTGACAATAATAATCTTTATGTTAAGATGTTGCATACAATTTAGAGTGAAGCTCATTAAAGTTCCTCTCTCTATGGAGCTTTTGTTTCATGGTGTTCATTACGTAATTCATCATAGCATGCAACATGATATGCATCTGAGAATCACGATGGAAAGAAAAGCACATCTATGCCCACTGTGAAACTTTTTTTTTTTGTTATCGTTATCAAAAGATTTCATTACTAAAATAGAAGCATAAAGGATCCAAGAACAGAAAACAAAGTTCAAGAAATGGTCAAAACAATATCTCAGGTTCTGACATTGACGGTGTGTCGGCATTTAAGCGATTCTCAAAAATCCCCTTCATTGACAAGGGCATCAGTCTCTCATTTAGCTCCCTGCCCACTCCAAACTGTTTAGTAGCCAAATTGAATCTACTCAATAACATTATTCTCATATTTCTATGATCCCAAAGGTAAAGTAAAGATTAAATGGATTTCAGTTATGATTGAACATATTCCTTTGAAACTTTGAAACAGACTCAAAGCTGAAGAACGAAAAAGGATCCCGTACCTTCATTTTATTCAATGAAATTTGTCATCAATCAAAGAAGTATACCAGCTATTGGAGAAAAATTGATACCTTTACCATGTAACTATAACTCATTCTATATGTGCCTATTATCATTATTAGATTTCCTTTAATTTCATATTGCATGACATTCTGCTTACAAACCAAATATCTGACACTGTTGGTTGCAAAAGTTCAGTTTCTTTTTTTTTTGGGGGGGGAATATACAAAAATGCAGTTTCCTGGCGAAACCCATCCAAAATTGATGCCCTCATTCCCACGTTCAAACTCATACACCCTAACAAAAATATGGTCTCAAAGGTACATGTTTGACCCACCCTACAATGGAAAAATCACGCATGCTCGATTATAAAGTTCATTTGGCATGACATCAAAAGTACATGTGAGATCTAAGGATTCTTGAATTGTCTTAACATGAAATTGTTGGCAAGTAGACTAGAAGAAGGAATTTCTTTTCAGTAGTCATACAATCTAAAAGGAATTACAAATCCTTTCAGCTTTATGGAAAAGAATCTAATGTTCCCATTCATGAAAATATCAGCACAACGAAGAAAAAGGAATCATACAACTTATGCAAGTAAAAGTACAAATGGTGATTTACCGTATTTCAAAGCTGTAGTTGCATCTAAAAGTTTGAAGGCCTGACACTATCTTGGACAACTTGAAATCACAAAGCCTTAAAGAGGTTGATGAAAAATTTGAACCCAATAAGCAACTTCGACAGGACCACCTACAAATCAAACTTATAAGTCAAAATCAATTGGTACACAGATATAAGCATGCATAAAGAAATATATATTAATTGAGTAAGTAAACAGAAGGAGTCTCTCATAAATACTCACCCATCTTCTATCAGTTCCGGGGATCCAGTAAAGATCCCCCCACCTGAATTGTGTTTTTCGTAGGTGAAAAAGGAAAAGCACTAAATCAATATTACAGTAGATAATTACCATTTCTGACCTCCTTATTAGGAGTTAAATTAATAGAAAAAACTTCAGGAAATTATAGACTCAATGTAAAATTAAAAAAACTGAAGCATGAGAAAGAATCGCCATATTTTTTAGGCTACTATTCTTTGTGGACATGCCAGAGACAATGGGGAGAGCATAATAAATAATTACAGCAAGAATGTGACCCACTTATTAGCAACAACCTTGGCAAACCATAACAGACGTTAAAACCTATGTTGAATGGACACGAGTATGTATGCCAATGTGATATATGGGTATGGGGCCTCGGATTCCTCATGCCATGAAAAAGAGAATTTCATGATGCGGCTATATTATAAAGAGGCAACCAACTCCAACAATCTTTTACTAATACCCATTTCATGATAAGCAAGAAAAAAAATCAATTGTATACTAGTTGGCTGGACTGAGATATTTACAATTATTTTCAAAGTCCATTGTCTTTAAATGATGTAATCAATAGTCACTAAAAAAGACGAAGAATCTGTGTCGGTATGCATGCCAATAAGTGTCCAACTTTGGTACAGCAACCAAACAGAAGAATCCATGTAACGCAGGCAGTATAAAACCAATGCATTTTGAAACTGTCAAATACATTAAACACAATCTCCTTCAAGCACATAATTGAATATTAAAGTATGATGAGAAATGAAGGCTGTGTATCTAAAATAGAATTTGCAGTAGAAGTTGCATGCATTAATCCAACAAAGTAAGGTCAATTACGCTTTCACTTCATTTCATCAAACATCCATCAATATTTTACTTATAGGCGTAAAGCTTTTAGGACATAGCTAAACTACAGAATACAGGGACAAAGAACCCCGAGGGAATGAAAGTACAATAGATATGATTGGTTAGGAAAAATACAGTAGGATGAATATGTTTGTTTCTGGTAGCAAATCAGTTGAATTGAATATAGGAACTACACCGGGATTTGAACCTTTAGAAACTGTAATATACAATGAGACTGGATCATTAAACAAATTTTAGATTTATTTTCTTTAATAGAAAAATTTGAGAAGATTTATATTGAGAGGTATTGATAAAAAACAATACTTAACCATATGGATAACTAAAAGAGTGTGGTTTGTACGAGGCTGAGGCCCTAACCAATCAAAGTAAGGTGCGCCTTCAAATAGTGCCGAAATATGTTGTTTTAGTATCAGAAATCTTTGTGATGGCTTGGAAATTTATTTTTATCTATAATTATAAAATTTAAAGATTTGAAAATGTTATAGATCGAGTCAATCAATGAACATTTGCAAGTCTTGGAAATTGACAGTCCAGATAATACATAACTAGATGCACAATTTACAAGACTTGAAATCTAATCTTCTCATGTCCATACATCTTGAGGTCGAGATGATCGAATTGAGGGTTTTCAGCATCGAAACAACCTCTTCTAGTGAATTTTTGAGGTGCACCTTAATTTGATTGTTTAGGGCCTCACCCTTATATAAATTTTTCGTAACTAAAAACTAGCAAAGATCACAAATAACTGCTACAACGCACAAATAAATATCGAGTGTAACTATGGATTTAGTAAGTTTTTGCGATGTAAAGAAACTCAAATTTTGTGGACAACTTGAGCATGTACAAAAAAAAGTCTATTTGCTGAGTTGAACAGTAAACTCAGAAAAATTGGCAAATTTTTCAAATTTTCGTGTGAACAATTTTAATGGACCCCTGGTCCTCAGCTATCCATAGCAAAGTTATCAAAACCAAAGCAGCTACCGAAGGAATGGGGGATCTAGTCTCATCAAAATAAGTATGATCGTTGGTCGGACCAGTTGGAGTAGAATTAAGAAAAACAATTAGCAAAAATGCTTTAGAAATATAAAATATATCAAAAAAAGTTGTTCAACCTTGTTTTGCTTGTCCAGCTGATCAAACCAGCTGACCCGACTAGTCACAACCGGTCAAACATTGGTTTTGGCTAGTTTTCAACAAACCTAGTTTCCACTTTGGCCGAGACCAGCCCAGACATTGGTGTGTAATACGATGTCTGGGTGTGCAATATGAACAATCAGACCAGCCCCAATCTAGTCTAATCTTGATAACACTAATCCATATCACAGTGCCAACATATTGGAAACATAATTTATTTGTCAAACTAAACACAAAAACTCATATACAACAATATACTCATATACATTCCCAATTCTTCATTTATAAAACTTGCCGATCTGGCAATTAGAGTTGATGCGGCTACAGTTTTTCCCACTCAAGACGAGTTTTTATTCATTGATTTTTAGAGGTTAGTATTCTTAGTATTGCAAGGTTCCCATGTCAGTGCAGGAGAGTGAACCTCATAGTTTCCCATCAATATTAGCTTTTTCTATTAATTGAAGGAAAGAACAAAGAAAGATTCTTGAAACCTCTTCATTTAACCCTTGGATAACAAATACAGAAATTCCCCCTTGAGCCCCATAATTGCAGCACATAATGCCCAAATGTTTAAGCTAGACCATCTATAATCCCTTCTCAACAGCTGAATAAGTAATGTGGCACAAATCTAGAGATGACTAGTTTGGGGCAAACCCTGATTTAACAAACCCTAATTTCTCAACCATACGTCTAAAACCTTTTCTATTAGCAGACAAAGAAATTTTCTTGTAATCATTTAATAAAATATAAATCATTCCACTTTCATTCTACAAGCACAATCTTAATTTCGTTAGCATGTCATAAAAAAATAACAAACTCAAATTTCGAAATCGTTAGATTTTGACTAAGCAAATAAAGAACCTCACTAGCCTATCATTCTCACAAAGCTTCTCATCATATTTTGTAGTATTAATTTCTACTACTTATGGTGATTTTTCTAGAACGGAACCTGTTGTTCAAGTGGAAGGCTTTAAAAGAGCAAAGGGAAGGCCCCAAAGGACAAGGATGTAAGTAGTGAGAAAATATATGATGAGTTATTGTCTGACTGAGGGTAAGGCCCTTGATAGAGTAGAATGACGAAACAAGATTCGTGTAGCCGATCCCAAATAGTTGGGATAAGGTTCAGATGATGATGATGTTGACTTCCTTGGAATTCAGTCAATGTCCAAAAGTTTCCTAAGTGAATGTTGTTAAACTCTGCGTGAGCTTGGGATTCACCCGGATGATGATGATGTTGATCTCCTCTGAATTCACGAGAATTCATTAGCCAACTCTTTACACCACCAAAGAAATTAAGGTTAAAACTCAATTCAACATTCAAATAGAAGTTTAAATAAATACAATAAATATTGACAAGAATAATGTGACAATTAAATAGGGGATGGCAAGAAATATGTCCAAACTCATGTCAGGCAGTTTTGCTGCTGTCCAAACTCACATCTAGCAATTTTGCTGTCCAGATATGGTTAATAAATTCCAGAAAGAACAACCTAGCCCAGCTCAGACATTCTTTCTTGGGCGATGGAAGAGAAAAAAGCAAATATTAGATAACAATATCAAAGAGGAATATTAGGGAATGAACCTTCTCGGGCTATAAGACATGTGAAGAAGAATTCTCTCTTCCAGATTAACCCCTCCACAAATAGGTGCTACTGCAGCTACTGCCTTCACAGTCTGCAATAGGAGCCCATAGGAATCATTAAACACCATACATACATAGCCTAGACAAAAAACCACAGAACTTCCTCAAATAATTTAGCAGAAAAAAATCAACAACTCCTATTAAATGCACAACATGACATCTAAATCACCTCTCACATACACTAGAACATAGTTAAAAGGAAAAACACAGTATGTTACAGGCCATAACTAGATATTGAATGGCAACCAGATCAACACAAAATAGGTTGAAGCTAAAAGGTAATGAAACCAATATGTATGCAATTCCAACAATCAAATTTAAGCACCTGTGACAAGTCATCCCTATATATTTGTCACATGAGAACTACCATGCCCAGAAACTGCTTAAGGCTAGACTCATGCATCCAATGGCCAAGAAAATAATACTAGGATTCATATGTTAACAACAAAATAGTTGGTTCCCTTTAGCATCGGTTTTTTAATTACAGAGATGTATGTTAACCAGAAAGCATAACTTACATACAGTTCACATGGGTATTCATAAACCACAGCTTCTCAATGAACTCAATGAATGATTTATGATAGATTTCCTTTCAACTATACTTTTACAGTGTTGCCATTGATATAAATACAAATCCTAATTCTTTCATGAGCTGAAGACCCATGTTAAGATCTATTGTTACTTAACTTGGAGAAGTTCCTTGGAGTAACATCATTTTCTCACATAAGCACAGGTTAACAGCCGTTTTTTTTTTTTTAAAGATATGAATCAACTTATCAAGACAATCACCGTCACAGGATGAACTCTACCCTTTCAATCATAATTCTTCAAAAAGAAAGATACTTAGGTCATAATAACATAATAAGAGTGTTTTTGTCATTTATTTTACTTGTGTACTTGAGAAAGTTAAAACCATGTTCTATTAAGAGAGAAAATATCATAATGTCATTGCTGTCTGTTGTCCAATCTCTCCATCACCATGCATCCATTGATTCCATGTCAATGACACTTACGACCATTCTCTTTATATTGTGACATATATCATGGTATAGTTTCCCCTTTACGAAAGGCAAATAGTTTGTAGTCAACATGTTATTGAAGAATGATGCTTAAACAGCCATTACATGTGGCAGGGATGCAAGATCACAAACTAGACAAGTTCAGACTTAGTCAGACAGTCCCAATATTATGTTCTTCCTGAAAATTGAATACAGCGAAAACTTTGAAGACAAGGATTTGAAATAGGACAAGAGATAACGCGAATGACAAAATGAAACTTGAAGTGAAGATTATTGTTTTAAAACAATTCTAAATATCACAAATATGACAACTTTATTCAAAATTTAAGCTTTTATCTATAGATTTTGTCCGAATTACTCTTAATTGATAAATGGATACAAAAGTAACTCCAAAGTAAATTTCATAATAAATATTTAACTTAGTCTTTAAGCGATACAAAACTTAATTTTAATATCAAAATGCTTCTTGTAACTCTTTAACCAATGAATAGATTTAAATTTTATATATTTACAATGTAAAAATCCCATGCTGCATGTTTGTGTTCATATCATGTTGGTAACCCGAGGTATTAAAGTAACATTATGTACAGAACTTGCAAAAGCAATAACCTTAAATACAAAGCAAAAACCTGCAGGTCAACCTCGAAGGCATTGCAAAGAGGCTACACAGTTCATAGCAAATGGAACCCTGACCATATCTATAACAACCGAATCACCAACATGGACCCTAAAGCCCATCCAATTTCACAAACATTATATATCAACACCTTTATATCATGAGAAGTAAATATTAAGGCACAATACAAGCAGTTTAGGTTATTTATGAAACAATGCAAAAAGAAATGATATGCCTAATTTTTCTGGGTCATTTGGTAACAAAAGTGTGACCTTAAAATATTAACAAAAGAGATAAATAAATAAGTGAGCAAAAATAACCATATGATCGGAAAATGAGATGTCATGCCAAAGTGGTACAAGCATCTTATAATAAACACAAGTTTTCAGATTACCTGCCAAAGGAGTAAGCTTGAACACTTGAATAAGCTCTCCCCAACCCATACATAGACCCCAACCACATGTATCCCTCCCAAAAGCATCTTGGAAACCTGAAATAACATTCAATTTATTGGTTTAGACGCATGACCAGTGGTTTAAAAAGCGGATCGGTGACCCGGATCAAGCACCTCAAAAACCCATCCGGATCGGTGAATCCGCGATCCGGATTGGGAATCGGCCGACTCGGTAGGATTAAGCCTTAAAACAAATCTGAAGAAATTATTAAAATTCATTATAAATGTTATTTTTTAGAAATTCAATAAGAAATGGCGGTACTCCATTAAGAAATGTCATTTCTTTGTATGGATATGCGAATATTGATATGTTCTTTCCCTGCACGAACTACTATTTACCATTTAATTTATATCACACAAAAGGATAAACATATAATTATCATCG
>NW_006500125.1:5129351-5140266 GCF_000471905.2 Amborella trichopoda | reverse complement strand
TTTGAGACTATGCCGTCCACTTTTAGCCCGGTACTGGATTTCAAGAGGCGGTCATTTAACCACTCTTCACTAGTAAACAATCTCTTTATTGCACCTTCATATTCCAGAATGGAGACCACAGCCAAGTAATCTGTCGCAAAACGGGTTATGGTAGACCTGATTTTCTCTTTTTTCTTAGACTGTTCTCTGAACAAAAAAAAAAATTTAAGAGCAGTTATATATAAATCTTGACACCAACCTTGCTTCCTGTAGAGTCTCTTTTACAATTTTGATCTCACCGATCTCCTCTAACATAAGATCGATGCTATGTGCAGCACACGGGGACCATACTATATGCTTCCTCTTATCCATCAACTTGCTGCCCACAGAAACACATGCACGCGTATTTTCCGTAATAAACTGGACTACATGCTTATCTCCCACCTCCTCCACTATCTGATCAAATAGTCGTACCAAAAAGTTTGCATCCTTCTTTATGCCTGATACGTCTTTGTTAGACAAAAAAGCTGGACCTTTTGGGATAATAGGCTAAGAAGTTTAAAAACTTTTTTTTGCTAACTTTATTCAATCAACCATCACTCATGAGAGTAATGCATGTTCTTGGCCAACTTTGTTTATATTCTTCAATCCACTTTCTAACTTCCTCCACCTCTTCATCCAAGATTGGCCCACTAAGCTTATATGCCGTCGGAGGCTTTATCCCAGGCTCGGCTCTCTGGATTGCATTGACCATAGGTGAAAAATATGAGCTATTGGCTGCATCAAAGGGGATCCCTTTATCGTAGAATCATTTACCAACATATCTGCCCAACATGATCCTCGAACCTTTCACCATGCCTTTGAGGGTCATCTGTTGTGACTTAGGCTTTGAGAGAAATGGGTCTTTACAACCATGACCTGCAATACTGACACTCCTAGATAAGCTAGAAACAATTTTTTCAACATCTGATTCCTCTTGTTACATATTGCCACCAACCCCTGCAAACATATTTGAGCTGGGTCCGCCATACATGCTCGAGCTGTGCCTGACATGCATGTCTGAGCTAAGCCCACCATGCATGCTCATGTCATAACCACCAGGCATTCTAAACCTGCGTTCCCTCTGGTATGTTTCATGTAAACTCATTCTTGTGGCC
Source organism: Amborella trichopoda (assembly GCF_000471905.2). Next base: position 5,139,130 of record NW_006500125.1, on the reverse strand, counting down.
ATCTCCAAGTCATTGTTATATTGCTTTTCTGGATCATTCCCGCTTGATGGCGTATATAAACTAGCTATCTCCTCATCCATCCTCTGCTTTGCAATTTTTTTACCTTTGGTAGCCTTGAGAAATGCGTCATCTGCTTTCTTACATTACTAAGGATACTATTGCACGCAAAAACATCTCCCTTAACCCCTATCAAGTGTTGCTTGAACCTATGTACCACACTATTTATCACTCTTTGGCAATAATTACAAATAATTTTATCTTTTTTGTTGGGATCAAGTCTGACCCCATGTTGCTATGTAGGGTCTTCCACAGATCTTGCCATGGTTCAACTGTTTTAATATGTAAAGGATTAAAAATTAACCTGACAGTTCAACATGAAAAATAATCACCATGTGTAGTGATAATATGTAGAGGTAGTTCTTGAAATTATATTTGTTGTTAATGCAAAATATTTCTATTGACAAAAATATTTTAGTTCAACATTATAGATAAAAATAGCCTATATCAGCCACTACATATAGAACAAAAAATTTACATAGATATAGTATCAATAAAAAATATATTTACAATTGTATAGTAATTCACAATGTCAATACATATAGACTTGTCACAAAACTTCATTTCGACAAACATGAATTAGTTCCTACTAAAAAAAAAAAACTATTTATGCAACATTATAGATAAAAAAAAGTCTGTATAAGTCACACTTAAAATCAAAAAAAAAATTACAATAATAGTCATCCATAATGCCACTCCACGTATATTTGACACAAAAAACATTTACAATAATATAGTCATTCACAACGCCACGAATAAAATTTACAATGATATAGTGGGCACAATCTCAACTCAATTGAAATGATCACAAATAGTTGTACACCTCAATTACAGATATACAAGACAATATAATAAAAAATGCAAGCTCCAAACATGGCTACAACTCAATTATCATGAAGATATATACAATTTATGCATCAACATACACTTTTTGCATTAAAAATTTAATAATAAAATGAAGAATGCAAGATAATATAATTATCATACATGCCACGATTTTTTTACAATGATATTCACTTTAATTCCTCATGATAATACAGTGTAACAACATATATTTTTTGCATTAAAAATTTAAAAAATTAAAAATACATTTTTAATGCAAAACTGCATTAAAAATATAATACAATTTAACAGCATGTATTTGTTAATGTATTTTTTTGCATTAACAACAAATTAAAAAATACAGTTTTGCATTAAAAATTTAATAACATGTATTTTTTTGCATAAATAATCTATCAACATGCAATTTTTTGCACTAAAAATTTAACAATAACAATTAAGAATACCGTTTAATTCCTCATGATAATCAAAACCTGGTCACGATTTTCACAATTTTTTGAAAAATCACGATTTTTCAAAAAAATTGATCATCAATTTAAAAAAAAAAAAAAACGCAGTTCTTCATAGACCCACCTAACATCAGTCATTCCAACTCAAAAATCTGCCTCAAATCGAATAAATTACATCAAATTGAAAAAATGTTATGATAAACAACACTATAAGGAATCAAAGCCCTATAATATTAACACATTATGATCAAAAAATTAAATAAAATCGATTGAATTGAGGAAAAAGAAAAAAACGCAATTCTTCACAGACATCAATCATTCAATCTCAAAAATCAAGCTCAAATTGAATAAATCAGATCAAATTGAATACATGTGATGATAAACAACACTATAAGGAATCAAAACCCTATAAATTTAACACATTATTTGTAAAATATTGAGTAAAATTGATAGAATGGCAGAAAAAAAAAAAACTGCAGTTCATTCTTTCTTCACAGACATCAGTCTTACTTTTCTCAAAAATCAAGCTCAAATTGAGTAAATAAAATCAAATTGAATACATGTGATGATAAACAACACTATAAGGAATCAAAACCCTATAAATGTAACACATTATTTGTAAAATATTGAGTAAAATTGATAGAATGGCAGAAAAAAAAAAAAATGCAGTTCATTTTTTCTTCACAGACATCAGTCTTGATTTCTCAAAAATCAAGCTCAAATAAATAAAATCAAATTGAATACATGTGATGATAAACAACACTATAAGGAATCAAAACCCTATAAATTTAACCCTCAGATTTTACAAAAAATGATGTCCTCTTTTGCTTGAAATCAAAGAAATGGCGGAACCCTAAAACTCACGCTTCGTTCTTCACAGATCCAAATTTTTATGATCAAAATCGGTGATTTTTACTACTTTTATTGACTGAAATGGCTAAAAATTTAAATTAAAGCCTGCAAGATTCGATTGTAAAGCTGAAAAAGATGAAAAATGATAAGAAAATGACAACAAACCATAAAAATCGTGAAGAACACTGTGCAGCCCGTGTTCTTGGGCGAGTCACTGTTGAGAACCGGCCCGACTAGGCGATTCACTGTTGAGAATCGCCTGTTTCTCTCTAGACATGGGCGATTCCCGGTATTGCAGTGGAACCGGCACGGGTATGCCGGCTCCTGAGTCGAATCGAGCGAGTCCGGTTCGACTCGCCGAGTTTTCAAACCCTGTGCATGACTATTAATCTCGATTTGGGTTTTCTAAAGGGTGGTTTTCTAGAATCATTCTTTTATGAACCATTAAGAGATATTATGATTTTCGTAAATCTAGTTTTTTCTTCCAGCAAAAAGGAGTATAAACCACGTCGAAAAAGTTCACTAGGGCACATGAAATATTAATGAACATAAACGTTAATTATTTCAGCAAGTTAATAGGATCATATATAAACCCTTTTATTTCGTAAATGGCCTAAACATGAAACTTGAATGATTATTTTCTCACGTATTACCATTAGATATAAAGAGAAACATTTCAAGCTTAAAAGCCATCAGATTCCAGTACTCCAACAGTTAGGTGACATGTGAAATGAAATTTACATGTTGAAAAAATAGTTCCTAATGCTCTGCAAAATGCTAAGGAAATCTAGCAGCAAACACACATTTGACTGCAAGATGAATTACCATGTGCTCAACGGAATCGCTGAACATGTTCAAACCAAATGTATCAATCACGAGAATGAGAAATAAGAATATCTGACAAGCAAGCGGCTTTCTCAAAAAACAAAAAAGGCATCAAGTGAAGGGCCTCTTGATGCCTAGGACTAGAACTCCCTTATAATTTAATATTTAGTTGATGCTACTTTCTAATGTGACATACATAATCAACTGCTAGATTTAGATGGGAAAAAGAAAAACTAATATATTAATTCATGATTCAGTAAGATACACAAAAGAAAGTAAGAAAAAAAGCATGAATTTTCACCTGACGAGCATGCTCTGCTACCCAATCGGAATCAATAAGAAGAGAAGATGATTCCTGTTGAGATTTGGGTTGCTTCAAATTCCTCTTCTTATCATCTCTTCCACTTGAAATCAGAGAAGCAGGTTCACCATTATCATTGAGTGGAGTAGGAACCAGACCATAAACTGCTCCTCGATCTGAACCAGTAGTAATCTTGCCTATTACTAAGCCCACCTGTAAATCCATTTAAAGAACCAACAACCAATCGATGGCCATGAGTAAAAAGACCCAGAAAATGATGCAGAAGAGAGAAAAGAGTTTTGAGTTTTTGTTTTCTTCTGATTACTTGTGCAGAAAGTCCTGACTGTGAAAGTTGGGCCTCGAATGAGCTTAAGTGGGTCTCCTCTCCAACCACTGTCCTCACCATGATCGAGAGGTTCACAAGAGGATTAGGGCTCAATAGTCAGAGAAGTTCAGAGAGTTCCTCCAGCCCTATGTTGGGAGAGAGAATCAGAGATTAAACTAACGAGGAAGAGAGACAGAAGGAGAGATGCACCATAGAAAAGGGAAGATAGCCTCGCAGTATCGCGTGCGAAATTCAATTCCGTTTCCTTGTTTTGTATGTTTTCGACGACCCGGCCATGGGTGAGGTTTGTATAAGGTGACTACCTTATACTATTGCAGTACGGTGTACCTCAAAATTCACGTACGGACCATAAGTTTCAATTACATAATCAAATCACGTTTATTCCTAATCATGGGTGCCCTCCCTTTGCGACCATTTATTTTTTCCTAAATTTTTTTATATTCAGCAACACGAATACGAGAGGTTTGTATTTTATACAGCGTAAAGCAAATCAGTTGTCGAGTGTTTTGAAATACTGGATAGTTATATAGTAATTTCAAAACCAAAAAGCCATCTCTCTTCCCAAAATCGGAGATGCACTCGATCAACTACATTGCTGATCTTGCGAATACAAAAAAGGCAACACGAATGTGTGATCATCAACAAATTTTTCAGCCAAATTTCGTAAAATTTCTCGCACAGCAGGTTGAGTGAAGGGTTTGCAATCCGCTTGTCACTAAAATGGAGAAAACGGGGCAAAATTTTGACAAAATTTTGATGAATTTTCAGTATTCCAAATGGTTTTCCGACCAATTTCCAACCATTTTAGCCAAGCATAAAGCTGGAATCGATTGATTGAACCGATATTTCTAGGTGATGTAAGTAAAATTTAGGTGAAGTTTGCAGGGTTCTAGTCACGTTCTTGTGTATTTCAGGCCATTGGGTGAAATTTTCCAGCTAAAATTAGGACAACATTGCAGCTTGGACGTCACTCCTCTTGTTGTTTTTTTCAGCAATTTAACTTAGGCATTTATTTTGGTTGTCTTCAATTTTTACGTTGCAAATGTAAGGTTTTCTTTGTTGGAGCATTATCTTTTTGCTTTGAGCTTTGAAGCTTTAACTTTTCAGAGATTGGAATGTGTTTGCTGGTGTGGCTTTTGGATTAGGCATGTTTGGTAGGCAAAATCCGGAAATTCTAGGATATCAGATCCATGAAGTGGAAAATGAAAGTGATTTAGGAATTTCAAGGTTGCAGAAATTGCTGCTTTGCTACTCAATCGATAGCGCTTTGATGACAGAGGATTTAAGTATCGCTCTCTACAGTGAACATGAAAAGATTGTTTATTCGGAGCTCAAATTGTTTTCAATCAAGCTGTAAGCTGTGGTTGAATTGCGGGATTCTTTCCATGACCAGCGGATGAACACTAATACGAAGTGAACTTTTAGGGTTTCTTTATTTTCTATGCCGTGGATTTGTATTTGTAGGGAGAGAAAAAGATGGCGTATAAACGTTTAGGTTTACTTTGTAAAAGCAGAGAGAAAGCTTCATGATTTTGTGGAAAGCATATAGCTATCCAGTATTTCAAATATCGAACAGTTATTTTGTTTAAGTATCTGAAATATCGGACAGTTGTTTTGTTTTGCACGGTATAAAATCTACATGTCCGGTGTTTGCGTTACCGCACAGTGGGAGTAACTTGGAAAAAAAAAAACCTTGTGAAGGGGTGCCGCCTACAATTTTGGAACAAACACGATCCCATTTTGTAATTGACCTCAATATGGTCCATACATAAATTTCTCAAACTATATCGAAAATACACTTTCGATTCCACAAAGCCTTGCAATGGTATGAAAATCTATTATTTCCCCCAATTATGAAAATTAAAATTCGAGAGAAACAGTAACGATCAAGTAGATCTATGAACGCTTAAAATCTTGAAAACATATAGTTCAGATAATGTGTTAGAAGATGAGTTATTTTTAATATTAGAAATCCCTTTTTTTTGTCTATGAATCTTGAGGTCGAGATGACCGATTTGAGGGTTTTCTAGCACAAGACCAATCTTCTCTAATGGATTTTTTAAGTGTAGCTTCCTTATACAGTATAAGGTAACACCTTACATAAACTTTTCCCCCCGCAATATATCCTAATATTTTAAGATAATGCAAAATCTGTGATGATCTTGATCTTAAAAGATACCAAAAGGGGTTGTGACTTATTTTATTGAACAAAATCACACCCTTTAAAACTAGATAATCATCAATTATATGAAGGACACGGTTTTTATAGGTCCATGTAGAAATGAGTCACCTCTTGAAAATCTATTTTTGAGATGGATTTTTAGACCTAATTTTTAAGAATATGTAATCTTTAACATGGAGATCATAAATATGAATAAATAAATAAAATTTTAAAAATGAAAATAATAATTCTATTAAAAAAATATTTGGACCGTTAGTGTCAATTATTTTTAGATGGACCACTTTATTTGCACGCTTGATACCTCGGGGACCGCAAATATAGAAATGAGGTCCCCATCACATGAAATAAGTTCCCTTATTTGAATCTTACAAAATTCAACTCTAACTTGAATTTTGTGGGATTCAATTTTTTCAATCAATTTTTTTGCTTTCGCTTCACCATTACTTACGCAGACCCACAAAACGCCTCCCATCTTAACATCTCTCTCTTGGCGAGCTCTGCAAGATCCATTCCTCTCTCACCAAACCGTCGCTTCTCTCTCTAATACTTCTCCCCATTTCCCCACACTGCCACGTCTCTCTCTAATTATTTCTCTCATCTCCCCAAACAACCATGTCTCTCTAATGTGAAAGGAAAGTATATGTTGTCTATCATCCTAATATGGAAGGTGTATATCTTTTTGTTTATAAAATCAAGTTTGTTATTATATTACTCAATCCTATTCTTTGATCACCTACAACTTGATCCTGTTTGATGTTCAAGTTTACCATTACTCGATCTCGTACATTCTGAATGCATGTTGGTCTGGTGATGATCGTGTTTTCCTATTACTCGATCATGTCTGTTTTGGTCTGTGAGTTGCTGAATCTGTCTCGGATCCACACCGAGTTTTGTTGTCTCTTCCATGTATCATTCTGTTTTTCTCGGTTGTTTCAACTGTTTTTTGTCTTTGGTGAAGATCTAAAATTTATCTATTCCTGAGACTTGTTGATCTGCCACTGCTTTCTGTGCTTATTGATCAAAAAATTTGAGTATGATAACCATTGCTTCTACTGGTCACGCTATGCACCTAAAGATCTAACTGCTCGTTTCCGCAATTAGTGTTCGAACTCCAGTTGCTCTCTTTCATAATATCTTGAGTTTGAGGGGGAGCGTGAAAAGAAGATAGATATTGCCTACCACCTTAATATGAAAGTCTATTGTAATCTGTATATTTATGAAAAGTAGATACAATGTCTTGGATTTATAATAAGTCTGAGTATAATATTAGTGTTTTTAATTTTTTTATTATTGTTATCTGTAATTGTCAATATAAAAAAAACCTTAATGTTCATATTGATTTATGGATACAGGGAGTCCTTAAGATAAACATGAGACTCTTGATCTAAACAAAAGCTTGGGTCTTTAGGAGAGATATGAGTAAAGAATGAGAAAACTAGGAAAAGAGAAGTCAGAGAGAGAAAGATTGATGGAGGGGAAAGACGTGGGGCTTGCATAGTGAGAGGAAGAGAAAGAGCAAGAGAGAATAGTGGATGCAGGACACATAGCTTCAAGAGAGGGAAGTATAGTAGATCTAGGACACAGAGCTTCAGGTGAGGGAAGTATAGAAAGACAAAACAGAGAACTAGATGAACACAGTTTTTTTGGACCATCTTGGTGGGTTTTGAGCTGGTTTTTTGGGAGGTTGGTGGTTTGAATTGCAGAGAAAAAGATGTATACAGTGGCTTAGTATTGTAAAGAAGAAGATGGGTTGTGTGGGTTGGGTATTGGTTTTTTATAAGATTTAAACAAAGAGGTGGGTAGAGAGAGGGAGTATGTGTGTGTTGGACACAAGTGATTGAGATGACAAATCCACCTTCTGCAAATCGAGCAATTGAGATGAAACATAGAAAAAATCAACATGTTGCAAGTCGAACGATGGGGATGAGCTGCAGAGAGAGAGAGAGAACCTGCAAATCTAGAGAGGGGTTTTTCTTTTCATTGCATCTTTTATGAAATCAGGCTAAAAGAAATATTTTTTAACATGCGATCCAGCAAATTAGGTTCAGAGATAAATTTGAAACCCTAGCTGGACTGTTGGTATCCATTCAATATAATTGATATGAAAAATTAAGTTTCAGAGGCGGCCATGATTGTTGGTGTTCATGCTCCAGTAATATTGTCATGACTTGAAAAGCATTTAATTATAAAAATTCTGAAACATCGATAAACAATCAAACATACGCAAAAAAATAGACATATTAGGATATTATATAATCTAAAAATGTGGAAAGTCATAAACTCTTTATTCATATTTTTAAACTTTTGAATATTTAAATTCTATTTTGTCAAACATTTAATGCGAGGACCATTTTTTGTTCCGACGGTTTCACCTGTTACCCGTTGGGGGGCAGTAGTGTTACCTTTCGATAACGTCATGGGGGACATTAGTGATAAGACTCCTGATATTTCTCATCTACCAATTGTTATAAAAGGGTATATTTGATAAGCCCAAAAAATATACAGATTGTGAGCGAACTTATGTATTTCTCAGTATATGAATCATGGGAGAAAACCCTATATATGTATTCATTGACACATTGCACAAGCCGTGTAATATACAAAAAAGTAAAGAAAAGAAAATATACAAAAGGGAAAAGGATGTGTCACAGCCTGTATCATATCAAAATAAAAAAAAGAAAGTTAGTGTACTACATGCACACTCCCCCTCAGGTGATCGTCATAACTGAAACCATTGAGAGTTCAGAAACAAGGTTTGAGAACTGATGAGTAATATAGGATTTCATAAAGAAGTCAGCAAGTTATGCAATAGATGAGATATATGGAAGAGAGATTGTCCTAGTTAAATAATCCTGACGAATAAAATGATAATTTACTTCAATATACTTGGTACGCTCATAGAACTCAAGGTTCCTAGCAATATATATTGCACTTTTGTTACTACAATATAAAGGAGTAAGGGTTAAAAGTTTCATGCCCAAATCAGTCAATAACCAATGAAGCCAAACAATTCACTCTTGGTAGGGACTGGACAGGTAATGATAATCTACTTTAATATAATTGGTACTTGTTATCACGATATAAAGGAGTAGGAGCCAAATTTCCATGGTTGAGTCAGTCAATAACCAATGAAGCAAAATAATCTCAATTGTTATTTAAGCCATAGTACAATACCCAGCTTCAGATGTGGACTAAGCAATGCGTTGTTGCTTCTTGTTCTTTCAATAAAAAAAGGAGTCACTAAGAAAAATACAAAAAACTGTAGTAGACTTCCGATCTGAAGTAGATCCACAAATCAAAGTCAATATAAGCACGAAACTTAAGTGACAAAATTGAAGATAAAAATGGAGCATGTCAAGAGTGTTCCGTGTATAGCAAATAATACGTAAAACAACTATAAAGTAAACTGAGCAAGGAGCACTCAAAAATTGATTGGCAAGATGACTCAACATAAGCAATGTCTGGTCGAGAGATGGTCAAATAAATCAAGCTTTCAACACTCACACCATCCAAAGTTCATCACACGGACACAGTTGTCTGATAGTATTTGAATTTTCATAATTATTATACTAATCAGATTTATCTAAAATTTGGGGCGCGTATACATATGACCAAGTCGCACCAAAATAAAATATTAAAAAAATAATAATCATAAATTAAAATGATGAAATTACCCCTGAAACTTTATAGGGGTATTTTACATAATTTTTGTCATTCAAATTATTTGTTTTATATTTTATTCATGTGCATCTCACTAAGGCGCACACACCTACAAAACTTCAGATCATTATGATTTGTAAAAAATATATTAAAATTGAGATACTATCAAATATCTGTGACCATGTGATAAACTTTGAACGGTGATAAAGTCATAAGTGAAGTACTGTAGAATTTCACCTATAAGCATTTTGTAGTATATATATATAT
>NW_006500125.1:5102780-5121765 GCF_000471905.2 Amborella trichopoda | reverse complement strand
CTCGTTACTACTACTCTACTTCTACTCTACTACTACTACGTACTACTTACTACTCTCTACTACTACTCTACTCTACTACTCTCTACTCTACTCTACTCTCTACTCTACTACTCTCTCTCTCTCTCTCTCTCTCTCTCTCTCTCTCTCTCTCTCTCTCTCTCTCTCTCTCTCTCTCGCTCTTTAACAGTCGAACCCATCTCTCTCTCTAGTACGCACATAAACATGTCACATTATTTGTAACTGTCCACTCAGGCAGTCGTAAAGGCCTCCCTTCTCAAGATTTCATAAGCATTCAAATTTCATCAATTGCACAAGACTGACTAAATTTTATTAGTCTTAGGAAAAAATTATTTGGGAAGAGGAAATTTGTGGAAATAGACCACTAACAATTTCAAAAAATGGGTAGGGGCTCGTCATCCCCACTGAATTACCCAAAAAAAACAGAAAAAAAAAAGAAAAAGAAAAAAGAAAAAGAACTTCTCCAAAGACAACAAAAAACAAATAAAACAAATAGAAGATTAGACAGAACCTCACATATCTAAAGTAGATGCATATCATATAAAAGAAAAGCCATAAAATTGTACGTTCCCACGGAGCAAATCTTACACTTGCTTGCAAACCCTTAGCTATGATTTTTAGGACTCCAAATTTTGGGCATCTAATCTATTCAACCTTAAAAAAATGAAAAAAGAATGCACTGTAGAATTGCCTGGAAAATTCCTCCTATGCGAGTGTTTTGCCCTAGAGAGCAAGTGTATAGTATGCTCTTGCGGGAGCATGCTATACGACCTCAAAAGAAAAACAATATAGCGCTCATGATTTGCTTCATATGAGTCATGGCAGCCCTCAGATGATACATTTTCAGTTGAACCAATCATCTTATGCTACATAATCAATCTCAAATATATTTGTAAGATCCATCCTTAGCATGTTGAAATTAGAAAGGTTATGCTAAGTAGACACCAAATCTTAACTTCATATTCCTTTGTGTGACAGTATTGCTTTTCCTTTTTAATGCATAATTTGCACAAATAGAATTAGATACAATGTTTTTGCCTAATTTCTATAGGAAAAACCTTCACCTTAAGCTCTTATAGATTCTATTCAAAACATTTACAATCTCCATAACAATAGCACATGGGCTTTGCAATATCTGCTATGAAGCAATGGAGAATTCTGAAAACCAAGAGTAACTTACAGGAACAGAAACAGCAGGAAGCCCAAGAAGATTTCCAGCAATTATGAAACGCATGAGATAACCTACGAGCAGCAACCCAAACGCAACACCCAGAAAAGGGATTAGCCCTTCTGATGATCTACAGTCCTTACCAAACTAAATCAAAGGATTTTCAAATATTTATCAATGTAGGTTTGAAGCATCTTGCGCAAAGAAATCGAACTCATCATATATTTCAGAATTATGTTCTATGGAATACAAAACCATTCAAAAACAACAGACAAGGCATTTTAATCAAATAATTCTTGTGTCATTCAAGAAAACAGGTTCTTTTGGAACCATAAGTACAGCCAATTTCAGAAAATACTAATAAAACAAATTATATCAATGATGTGCACTCCACACCAAAATAGGGCCAAAGATTTTCATATATTTATCAATAAAAGGTTTCAACAATCTTATGAAAAGAAATGAACACATCACATACTTCAAAATTATATTTTATGGAATACCCAACAATCCCACCAGAATGGAGAGGGTAAGCAAATTTCATCAATTTATTGCATCATTCAAGAAAACAAGTTTCAAATCAAAGAACTGTAAGTAAAACCAATTTCAGAAAATAATATGAGTTTACCGTTGGTCTGCATATCCGTTTCCCCCATCGTGAGTGCACTTGGAGGTATAATTGGTGCTGTAGTACTGGGTTCAAAACAAAAGACCAATATGTCATTCTACTTTTGTTACCATTTTGAGTATGCTATACAAGAGAATTTGTATACCCGAAAGTTCAACATTAGAGGGGTCATGTCTGACATGCTATAAACAACCTAAATAAATGGCCAAAGAAGTTGATGCATAAGACACTGCTTCCTTCCATGAATTTTACTCTAGAATAAAGAAAGCACGTAAAAGAGTCCCTCATAATGCCGAAAAAAATCAAAAGAAATAATCTTGTTCTCAAACAGAAACCCACAACATCACAGAATGGTCTGGAAACATTCTTGCTGCGAAAATAAAGGCAACAAAAGATCTGTTCATTACCCAGTTGTAGGAGTCACTATGATATCGACCTTTTTGAACGCTTCCATGTGATAATGCATAATTCGTCTCCTGCATGAAAATCGGGACAAATTTACTAAAAAGTGAAAAGAACTGCAGTCATGAGTCATGACTAATGCAAGACATCATGGTCTGACAAAATTAAGAAGAGAAAACTAATGACACACTGAGGAAACAGGTCATTAAGTAACCATAGAAGAACATTCCATAAATATCAAATGAAAAAAAGTAATAAACACATAGTGCCCTGTGAGTTTGTAAGACTTTTAATTAAGTGGAAAGTTTGTGAAAAAATAGAAGTCCACAACAACACCCTAGTTTCATTAAAAAGAACCTTCTAACTCCTAAGCATATGCCCTCTGATGCAAGTGCTATGTGTAACTTTCAAAAACAAACAAAATGTCAATGCCAATTATAGGGAAATAAATTAGTAGCTAAAAAAGATGTGTGCTCTCTAGAAGAAAATTCCATTAAAAAAAATTTACTGGCACTCGGTCCCACCTTAGGCACTGAGCGGCAACATAGTCTGCTGCAGAGAATGATCGAAACAGTGCCAAATTAGTGCGGGTCTCAAGTGAAAGTTTACCCCGCTTCCTGTAAAGTAGATTTCCAATATGAATTCTTCTCATAGCTATAGATATGACGACAAAGTGCAACTTTTTACTGCCTCTATTCCTCAAAAAAAAAGAAGGAATAACTAAAGAGGATTCACATACCCATCCTCATAGTCAGGATTTAAAGAACATGCTGATTCTGAACCAATTGAAACAAGATGAGCAGCACGCATCTCAGGCAGCTCAGGCAATATAATCTCTATAGTCTTAAGTCATGACAAATCCATAGATTAATGTCCTATAATTGACACAGTTTACTCCCCAACCATGATATTTATTTTTACTTGCTTCTAGGAAAAGAATCCTCTGGAGTGTTATTCAATGAAAATAAAAGCTTCCCTTTCATCTGAAGACTTACTTGGCATCCATAACTCTTGGAGAGTTCATGAAGAACATCATCACACTTATTAGAAATATCAGTTGAGTTAACATCATTGAACCACTGTAGCGTATAACCAAGGAATCCCTCTCAATACATTTGAAATTCAATGAAAATTATATCGTAAGTTGTGCTAGAAAACTGAAATTTGCACCTCAGAATACTTTCCCAATCTCAATGATCCCAATGCATCACGATCATCAGGTGGTGACAAGTGTGGCAAACAGGGTGACAGCTGAAAAGGAGAAAATAAAAGCAAGAAATACAAATCTTAATTCAAATATGGTGCTTTACAATCAACTGATAAGGGAACTCACAAACATACGAACACACAGACATACAAAAACATCAGATCATGTGAGATTAACGTATTATAAAACTATCCCAATTATAAGAACCAAGCATAAGTCCCCAAAAAAGTATCACAAACAAATATCCACAAAAAGCATCAAATGAAACATAGTTTCAATTTTTTTCACTACTACACGTTTGGTTTTTTCGTTTTTAATCATCTCTGATATCATGTTAGAGAAAGGAACTCACTTGGAGGGGAGAGGATTCTTAATGAAAATTAAAACAAAATACTTTCTAAATACTCTGATAAAAGAAGTAAAGAGAACAAAGGAGAAGGAATGACAAGAAGGATGCAATTAATTTAAATATCCTTAAGACATGAGAATACAATAAAATATGCTTTTAAAATTGTAAATGACTTGCAAAACAATAATCAAGGATATCATAGAATTCAGTAGCCGAATGTGTAAAACTAAGATGAAGTCCATGCTTCCATGATTGTTGTTTTTTCTAGAGCACCCATTCAAAACTTTAACTTCTTCTAGTGTCCAGTCATGTCAATGACTTGATGGTTAAACTCATGTTGTACAGTTAAAGAAGAGATGGGCGTTGTGAATCACGATTGCTGCATGCACACCATCTTATACCAGATATAGGACAATCTTGTGAACGAATAATTGGCAATAGGACATGCATGCTAGTGAAGGTCAAACATGTTCCTTAGTTGCATCATTTGATTAGATTAAGATAATCACCGGCTTCAAGCTGATCTGATCAGCTCCAGAAGATCCCAATATTGCAGCATATCTGAACGATCATTACAATATCAGCACTGCATGTCAATAGGTCGACTAAGCACGTCCATCAAAACAAAAAAGGGATGAAGAATCCAGTTAGTAAATATAACATATATCCAGATTGCCATAATTCGAACCATTATACATGATGATATTTAGACTACTTCATACTTGCTTTATGAATAAGCAGCTCATGAACAATCCAGGAAAGAAATTTCATAAATCAATATGTTGGAAGCTCTTAATGAGTTCACCAAAATGCAGTAAAAAGTTTATAAAATAAATATCTTGTCTACTTCTTTTACATGGTTAACTAATGTCTTATCAAGGTTATTAGCATGCATTATAGAATTCAACTCCATGAACCAAAATAATCAGAAAAAAATTTGAGAAGCGTCAGAATGAAACATACGGTAAACAATTCAAACACCAGATAAGAAGCAAACACCAGAGAAGTCTTCTCTGTCAAAGAAAAGCTTGAAGATTAGAAAAATTTTCGTAAGTTAACTGAGGAGAGTTCTGTAAGCCATTGTTTTCCATGATTACAGGCATTTGGGACAAAGAAACTAGATGAGACAAGAATTACGAATTACTGTCCCTTACCCAAGCAACAATAACATCTGAACATGTTACAAATATTCCCTAGTTAAGAAATATGATAGACAAAAGAATATGGACCTCTGGCTAAATGAACTTCATGCTTGTTTTTCAACACTTACGCTGATATCTGGTCAAGGTTTTGGCATAGATATTGGTTCAGATAACTTGAAGATAAAACAATGAACATTTTGGTCGATACATCTTTTTCATGAATATAGTCCAAATGTGAAATTGATTTGTGCATCAAACACTTGATGGGTTCCTAACTAAACAACACTGAAATCATTATTTTATCATCAACAGCACTGTAGTCATTGAAAACTGCTAGGTGATAAGTATGTGTTATGCTAATATGTTTTAAGAACTCCGTATTTTTTAAACCAATTCAA
The DNA here is from genome assembly GCF_000471905.2 of Amborella trichopoda. The sequence goes on along the minus strand of NW_006500125.1, from coordinate 5,116,453 downwards.
TGAATCAGAATCAGTTTTCACAAGCAACATACGTACATGAACTGCACAAATCATTGTCTGCCGTAATTTAAAACCATGATATTGACATTAATTTATATGCAGTAAATTCTTACACAAGCATGGCATCCTCAACCGTAGCTGCAATCGTTCCAATAATTTCAACAGACCCAGAATCACATAAGGCACTGCAAGAATAACAACAGAATTGTTCAATCTTAAAAGTGAACAATACAATACTGCTGTTTGTATCACTGTTTTATCCTTCTGCAATAAATATTAAAAAGGTCGATGAATAAGATAATGCTTTAATGTGGACTATGTTCTCCAGGTATGTTATTTTCCATAGATTCCGCTCATTTGAACAGTATGCAGAACTGTTATGGCAGTATGTTTGACTTCTGATTATCGTCATCAATCACAGAATAGGCAACTTTAGAAATAGTTTTATTTTTTCCATTATTAATAAGCCAGATGGATCATTTCGAGTCAAATCATTCCTACATTTTGCTCATCTCAATAAGTCCACTGTTTGCTCATTAATGCGCTCAAACAGATTCTATTTTCAAATGGAAGCAATACATTCAGAAATGGTTTGACGCATTTGTCTTTGAGTAAATGATCTTTTTTCTTTCAAATAAAGTGATGATGGAGTATTGACAATGAGCAACTGTACAAATAGTTACCCTTTCATGTCAGTCCTGCCATATGTCGTTTTCAAGCCCACGACACCACAAAGCGAAGATGGAATTCTTATTGAACCTGTGCTCCCATTTATTAATGAATGGACAAACCATCTATGGCTGAAAAAATAAAGCATGATTAGAAGGATCCTGTATGTATACCTCCACCATCAGTTCCAAGAGCAGCAGGGCACAACCCAGATGACACAATTGCTGCAGGAGCTGAGGAAGATCCACCTGTGTACCTTTCAGTTGAATGCGGGTTCCTTGCCGTCCTGCCAAGAACGACATTGTCAGTGGTTAATCATTGTCTCCAAACTTATCTTTCACAAAGCCACGCAAAAACAATTAGCCGTTTGCATGAAACCAAGAAATAATATAGATGTAAATCCATATGTGGCTTAATGATATTGAATACAGTTAAGAAGAATATTTTGAATGAGTCCAGTTGGTTTGTAAAGAGCAGTTTCGAAAGCACATTATTCTGCTAAAACTATAAGAAGTATGAGTTATCCAGCACTACAGATCATAAGATACGTGAAGAATCTATTAACACCAAGCAAGAAATTTAGGGAGTTAATAAAATATCTCTAAATAAAATAAAAGGAGATCAACTTTTGAACAAGTCGACACCCGGTATTTGGAAGGACATAAAACCACACTGTACAGAAACAAGCAAATAGAGAACAAAATTTCAGAGCATAAAATGTAAGAACTCAGATATTTGGCAACATTCACAAACTAGATCGCTTTCACATGCTAAACAAAACATCACACTTGAACTCGATAAATAACTTTGTATAATACCTGCAAGCTCACATTCACCAGAATGCCGACTTCTGTGGTGATGCCATGCATGAATTAAATGAAAAAACATGAGCAAAAAAAGGAAGTTCTGGCTAGAATTACTTTTTGTTTTAACGAAATGATCAAATACATAAATACAAAAAATACATTACAAGAAACAAAGTGGACATACAAAAGGGGAAAAAAAAATGCTATAGCAGAACAAAGATGATAATAAGAAAACAAGGAGCTGCTAAGAAGTTCGAAGAGACCCTGTTCACATACTTGAGAAAGAACGTCATCGCTTATCAACATCAAGATACAACTCTAAGGAAAAGTACTCCTTCACCAAGATTCTTCTCTAGACTTCATTACTCCTCTCTCTTCTCTAGTTCTATCATCTTCTTTCGTTGGTTGGCTAAGTAAATCAAAATGATAAATGAACAATCCATCCTATTGATTAATTTATGACTTATCATGCTTCCTCCCCCAAGTTGACAATCCATCCATGACCCTTCAATGACTACGCAGAGCCCAATAGCTATACAGAAGATATAGCCTATCCTCACTAGAAAATGAAATTGTAACTCCCAAGAGAATCTGAACCAAGACTTGGGGCAATCACCCAAAGGAAGAAATGCAGTTGGCAATAGATCTCATTGGGGATATGCATGTAACTCCTTACCCAAAATATGCTGTCAAGAACTCTTTGATCTAGGATGTTCATAAATCTCAACAAATAATATATGGACCTGATACCATGTCAGATTGATGCATTCTTCACATGACAAGATGAACCACATTCCTTAATGACACGAGGAAAAAGGCCCAAGTATATATCTCGGTTGATATATCACAAAAGGACTAAACAGCCTTTAAGCAAAATAAAAAAATCTCCAGCACAAAAAGTACTTAAATGCACTTTCCAATATAGGAATGATAGATAAATGAAAGCGCAGAATAATGGACAATGCTGCCCATCAAGATAACTATGTATTTCCGTAAACATCATGCATAAACTTCCCAAGGTATTTATTAATAGGCACAATGACACAACATAAGATTCTAGAAAATGTTATCATCAATCAACACTCAAAGACTATACTCAAGAGTCATGGCTACTGTGGGTCAACAATACAAGGAAAACCAGATGCGATAACATATGCGCATCAGCGTACAAATTCTCCTCTTGCAAATGGCTACTGTGGTTCTACAATACAAGGAAAACCAGACGCGATAAATATGCGCATCAGCGAACAAATTCTCCTCTTGCAAATTAAATATGACCCAATTTCTCTTACCCATAATGCGGATTATTTCCGGTTGTTCCAAGCCCCAACTCATGCATGTTGGTCTTTCCCACTAGTATCACTCCACAACTGCGTAACTTTGAAACACAAGCTGCATCTTCATTTACCTGACGAACGTTGTGAAACCAAGTTGTTGCACCTACAAACAAAGATCCCGATCTTATCCATATTAAAAAGAGCGTACTTGGATCACTAAGACTCAGAGCTCACAAGAGAACAGTTAGAATCTCACTTAGATGCAGGGTACTTGGTAAGTATCCAATGCAAGTCGACTTGGGCAAGCCCCAAGTCAACTCACCGACTTTGAATCCAACTTTGATTCAGTGGACTTAGCATGTGTCCAAGGCAAGTCGACTTGGACGAGTCCCAGGTCAACTTGCCAAGTTTTAAATCGGTGGTCTTATCAAAACTAGTCGCATGAACTAAAAAATGCACACAGACGACCTTTTTGCATGGAAACTCACCCTTGCTAGGGTGGGGATAACAATCTATATCGTCCTTGATTGGCATGAAGATTCCATCCAATATAGACAGTGGGTTACCTAAATCCAACAATCAAATAACATAATGATCTAAATAAAAGTAAGCTGCAAAGTAATCCAAAAATCCAGAGCACAAAGGCATTTCATGTAAGTGTACCGTCTTCAAACCTCCGTGTGGAAGCTGCAGCTTGCTTCCTCACATCATAAGCATCAAAAGATATCAACAATGGCGATGGAGGCTTCTTTTGATTGGACTCCTCTATGGCTAAGATGATGCGCTCTGCAACCTGGAGATCTACTTCTTTTTTACAATCAAAGCTTCGCTATCCATGGCAATTACATATAGAAAAGTATACTGTGACCCATATGACCACAGCGACAGTGTGGTCAAATAGGTCATCACCATCTTGGTTGGGCGATGGAGGGAGACTGAGACATACACATGAAACAATGACGTATTTATTGGGATCAATCTACCTTCATCACTGCCAAACCCATTGATGGATGGTGGTGACACACATGACCATGCAATTACCTTGATCATATGGTATTAGTGTACTTTCCCATGACATATTTGCAAGGACTTACCATTGATGGAGTAATGCCTCTAGACCGATAGGCATGTGCATAATCACGAATTGTCCAATACAAGAATGAACAGGAAAAGTCCTCACTCCAGTGAAGAGATGGATTATAGGGTGGGAGGCAATTCAAGGCCAGCTCAACACGTTGAATTGCTGAACCATCTTCATTTATAAAAAGGACACTAGTTTCTGGATCTATGCATTCATCACAATCAAGCAATAAGTAATGTATCTCATTTCTATACAATAATTTTTAAAAAGCATGATTTGATTAGATTCATACTTGCTTCATCTATTTTTAACTACCAGAAATAACATAAAAAGAACTACCATAATTACGAGAAATGCTTAAGCCATAAGGGTCAAGCTATGGAGGAAATACAAGGGCGTGCCTTGAGATGGGAACTCAGGTTTAAACATGGGTGTTTCAGGAATCACCGTATTCCGCAACATCTGCAAAGCATCAGTTTAAATGCCTCAACTCAGCCAAATTTGAATCATTAGTAACAGGAAACTATAAAGAAGAAGAAAAGGCGACACACAATGCCTTGTCCGAATGTAACCAGCAAACCCCATAAATTGGCGAAGCCATGATCAAAAAGCAAAACAAAACAAAAAGTATACAGGCAGGCAGTGCACGAAAAAATGAACAATTTCAAGAATAGAACAACCAACAATAGGCATCCAAAGTCACTGATATAACCAAATAGAATGCACAATCCAAACTACAGGAAGTAAAGTGACCATAATTCAAAAGAATATCCTTCATTCCAACTCTAAATGCAACAAGAATATGAAATCAGTTCCAAATTTCCTACATAAATTCCAATAAGAACTCTTCAAATCACAGTACGAACAGATACACACACCTCCGTCATCTTGTTGCTCCTCTTCAAGAAGGAAATAACCGCATGGCCAAGCAATGGAGTCTCTACGATCCACACAAACAGCTTGAGAGCAAATCCTGTGAGGTGAGGAGCTGGGAAAAAAGCAATAAAAAACACACACAGAGACACACAAGCATACCAGCAAATGCGATTGCTCCATTATTTGAACCCGAGGAGAAACACACACCTCACCAGAATAACAGATAAAGAAACAACACCTTCACCAAAATTACACAGAGAGAAACAACAAAAAAAATTAAAATGGAAGAGAGAGAAAGAGAAATGGGCATGGAGAAAGGTCATAGAAGCTTTTACCATGGATGACCTCTGGTTCATATTTGACACATGCAATGTCAACCTGCTCAACGGGGAGCATCACACGTTTTCCCATATTCAAACACTATTAAACTTCAATAAGAAAATGTTCAGATGAGGATGCTGAAACCCTTCCAAGAAGAAGAAGGAGACTTTCGAAGTTGGTAGAGAGGATGATCACGCGATTGTCAATGTTAGAGAGAGAGTGAGAAAATCTAAACAATATAAAACTTCATGACCATTCGGTCCTCTATTTTATAGAGAGAGAGGAGAGGGAGATCGCAAGCACAAATCTAAGCATAAACTTCTCACTCTTTTCTGTCAATCCCAGGCTTTGACTAGATTCATCGAGAGTAACGCTGCTTAGTACACAGCTACTGTAAATGTCTATAACTGAAATGTTTGAAAAGGCGAGGGTAAATAACGTTTAAAATGGTCAACTAGTACAATCGGTTCAAGCAACCATTTGGGTTACTTTTTTAAAAAAACTTTATTTGAGCATATTCGAGAATTTTTTTAAAAGATATTTTAATCTAAAAATTACAAAAAAAATCCCAAGATCTCATTTTCCACGTAACTTACTCCAACGGGCCTTTTTCTCTCACTTTTTTCCTTAAAACAAACTTTTTATGCAAATACTTCCGAAAAAAAAGTTCATTTTTTAGATAGAAATGCGCTTCTTATACACAAAAAATCATTTTGGTCAGATTTTACGTTGACTTTTGGACCCTAGAAGCACATTGTAAGAGCGCACAGTATCCAACATCCCTTTGCAACTAACGAATCGCCCTTTGCAACTGCGGGACTGTTATTTGCAATCACGCCCTTTGCAACTACCAAACCACCGTTTGCAACTGTTAGACCGCCCTTTGCAACTGTCAGACTGCCCTTTACATCCCTTTGCAACTAACGAATCGCCCTTTGCAACTGCGGGACTGTTATTTACAATCACGCCCTTTGCAACTACCAAACCACCGTTTGCAACTGCTAGACCGCCCTTTGCAACTGTCAGACTGCCCTTTACAACGGCTTGCAACTACCAAACCGCCATTGGCAACTGCTAGACCGCTTTGCAACCCCCAAAGGGCCCCTTTTGCAACCACTAAAGGACCCTTTGCAATTGTTGGACCGGCCTTTGCAACTGTCGGACCGCATTTTGTAAACGCGAGACCGCCCTTTGCAAATATCGCCCTTTTCAATTGCCGGACAGCAGAGCCCTACTACCGCACCGCACTTTACACAATGCCAGAGCGTTAGTACCGGACCGCACTTACACAGTGCCGAAGCCAAATATTTTGGTGGGATAGAGGAGAGTACTACCAGATCTCACTTACATGGTGCCGAAGCCCCCTATTTTGGTGGGATAGAAAAGAGTATTACTAGACCGCACTTACACAGTGTCGGAGCCCCCTATTTTGGTGGGATAGAGGAGAGAGACGTGGGTAAGGTAAAAGTAAGTGAGGATAATTTAGATATTTTTTTATTTTTTATTTGGTTGGTTTTTTTTTTTGCATAGAAAGCGTATTTTGAAGAAAAAAGTGAGAGAAAAAGTTAGGTTTTTTTTTTTTGTGTAATTTTCCCTATTTTAAATTGGCCTTGTTTTTGGATTTTTATTTTGGGAAAAGTTTATATATAGCTGAAGCTCTTAACAATCAAATTACAGCCCAGCACAAACCTTTCACTAGAAGGGGTTGTTTTGATGCCCAAATATCCTCAAATTGATCATCTAGACATCAAGATGCATGGATATGAAAAAAAAAAAGGATTTCAAATTTGGAAATACTACATCTTATCACGTATTTTTGGACCGTCGTTTTCAAGTTTTTTCAAGTTTTCATAGATCTGCTCGATCTAAACTATTATTTAAGCTTTAAAATTTATAATTAAAGATGAAAATATATTTTAAGGCTATATCAAAGATTTCCAGTATTGAAACCACTTTCTCGACAAGGTGCATTTTACTTTGATTGTTTTGACCCTCGGCTCTATACAAACCACACCCATAACATTTAAAACAGTCAACCACCTCAATTGATTCAATGAACCATTTGGGTTGATTTTTAAAAAATTTTATCATTTGAGTATTGTCCAATATTTGAGTATTTTCCAAAAAAAATTTAAAGATATTTAAAATTGGCCTCGTGTTTGGATTTTTAACCTTGAGGAAGCCAATATCAGAAACTAACCTAAGTTACTTATGGGTCTGTTTGACAAAACATAATCTAAATATTCAAAATTTTGAAAATATGAGTAATGGTATTGCCGACTTTCCATATATCTGAATTACGTATTAACGTTTTCTTCCCAATCGCTATAAATTTATTGATCTAACTTTGCTTTAACCCTCTAGCGCAGTTATCAGCATCCATATTAGCTTCCCTAAAAACATACTGGAAGGATAGAGATAGGGATTGAGAGATATGTATAATCTCAAACCAAAACGATCTCAACTCCCATGGGATCCTTTGCTTAATATTACACCACTAGATAACATTAAGGGAATCACTTTCAACTATACAGTTAACGTCATACCCCATATGTTTAAAAATACGCAGTCCAGTAAGCAGAGCCACAATTTCAGCATAATTAGCAAGTCTCAACACCAATAGGAGCAGCAAACCACAAGATCGTATTGCCATACCAAATCTCTATCCACCCCTCCTACACTTGTTGGTCCCGGATTTCGAATTGAACTGCCATTAAAATTAACCTTAAACCAACTATGTTGGGGAGTCGCCCAGGAACACCGTGGTCTGGGCTTAACCAACTTAAGATTGGCCGTGCTAGAGAGGTTTAGTAAATATATGTTGATGAGATGCCCCTACTTTCCTTAGTAACCGACAACCAGGACCAAATAGTGCGATGGATAGTACTTAAAACTCTCTTAAAAGGAAGTGCAATCACATCAAAGGTTTTGCGATTTCTCTCTTTCCAAACCTCCTACAACACAACCCCTCGAATTATCATCTACGTGTAATAGCCAACCTTTGGCAAGTCTGGGAATACTAGCTGAGTAATGATTCCCAATATCGATTATGGCAAAATAGTAGACCTACCCAATTGAGAAGAAAACCAAGACCAAATACTTATAACAAAAGGGCGAGATGAGTACCCGATTCGCCATCTGTCTTGCACATAAGACCGACATTCGGTAATATTTCACCCCTTTTATAAGGTTACCAATGGTCAATATTTTATTTTGAGCTGCCAGCCAAATAAAAATTTGGACCTTCTAAGGCACCGACCACTTCCACACTTGCGTTATTTGTATGAGAGACCACCTGTTACGTTTATGGAAAAGTAAACAATGCATGGACTTAACCGTAAAAATACCATCATTTTTCACCTCCCAAATTATCTCATCCTTAGCATTGCTATGCAAAAGTAAACAATACATGGACTTAACAGTATAAATACCATCATTTTTCACCTCCCAAATTATCTCATCCTCAGCATTTCTATGCAAAATAACGTGATTTAAATCTTGAATCAACGTCATTATCCTGGAAGCAAACCCATCACTTACCTGATTATAGGGAAGTCTAAGATCCCAAAATATTTGACCACCATTCCTCTCCTCTAAATCAGAAATTTAGCATAGGGTAGTTGGACTTTTTCAAATATATCAGGATAAACATCTTTAAAAGCTTTATCTCACCACTTATGATTCCAAAGGGCCACCTCAACCACACAGCCTAAGCTCCAACACACATTTTCATCGGTCATTGGTTTGCATAGGGATATAGCCTTCCAACAAAACGATTTATTCAATTCATTCTCGCCAACTCCCTCCCACATCCCATGTCTATTTTGCGGCCAGAACCTTACACCACAATCAACTTGATATATAATATTTTGCAAATGTTTGACTTCTACCGGTATTTTAGAGTTTTCTTCCTATCATTTACTAAAGCTTTTTAACAGTGGAACTAAGGCTCCTGCTTTTTCCAAGGAATTCTTCGAAAGAGGCAATGGCTACCTTTTGGAACTACCAAACCCTATTCATATCTTAAAGATCAAAGCCAAAGGAAACAATGGTTATTTTGAGAACCTCCACTCGCCTCATATTATCTTCCCAATATGAAATCATTTGGATAAGTTTCAGTTCCTCTCTCATGAGCCCCTCTTTCATAAGCAACTGGGTCCTCTTCTCTTATAACTATAGGGCCTCTTATGAAATCTTTTGGATCAAGTTTTAGCTCCTCTCTCATGAACCCCTCTTTCATAAGCAGGGACCTCTTATCATGTAGTTAAAGGGCTTGTCAATTTTCTAATATAAAATTTTGGAGCCCTTTTGAAGTCATCTCTTCACAAAATTTCTTTAGATGAGGTCTTGGGTCAATTCCTTGTGACCCAAATCAGGTGTCTTAGAATCTTGCTTTTCAACCTGGGAGAAACATCTACCTTCCTAATTTTTTATTTGTCAATAATATATTCCATCTATTACTTCTTGTGAGCATTTTCAATGGCCATCTGTTTTTTAACACACACTAATGAAGCTTCTTTTACTGCTTCTTGTTTTTCAAGAATTTGTTTCGCTTCTGTGGAATACTTGTCATCTTTCATAATTGAAAACTCCAAAATCCAATTTTAGAGTGATAGAAAGGAGCCAATTGCAGAGAGAAAAGAGAGGATATGTTTTGTTGCTTAGACTTATAGGGGCCTATATTAATTAGCATTTCTGAGAAGAGGGAACTCTATGGTTGATAAGTTTTCCAAAGCCGGGTGATTTCAAGGAGTTTTGGAGAGCTAGGGTTAGGGTTCGGGAGATGGGAGGGTAAGACTCGAGTTTTAGAGAGGCTAAGCCCATAATGGACATGGGTTTGTTGGGGAAGTGGAGAGAATATCATCTTTGACTTGAAAGACGGAGAATTACATCCCGAATTTCGATAAGTGTGCGTTATCTTAATATTAAAAAATATTGTTTTGGTCAATCAAACAGGTCAATGGCTCTCATCATATCTTTTAAGATCAAAATTATTTAAGATTCTACAATATCCTAAAATATTAGGATATCATGGGGTTGCCAAATATACCCTAAGTTACTAGATCTAAATTACCTAAATACTTTTAGATATCACTAACTAAACTTAAGTTACTGGATCTAAATACTCCTGCTCGTACAAGATTTCAATTGTGAGGCATATTTTTCATTAGAAAACCTTGCATGGTGTTAGAACCCTGGAACAAGTGAGAGCGCAGTTTTTCCCCACTTAAGTCACTCAAGCCTAAGTTTATGAATACCCCTACTTGTTTATAGTTCTGAACTTGAAACAAATTATTCTGAACTTGAAACAAAAATTTTAATACAAAGAACATATTCTTGGTTTGAAGCTCAAAATAAAGAGTATTTGAGTCAATCTGACTAAGTAACTAAATTAGCCAAAATTACCGATATGCGCTCATTTGTTCAGTGTCCCCAATCCAAAATAGGCGCAATTCACATATTTTCTAATAAAATAATTTTAAAGGTACCTATGTAAAATGATTTTTGAAAGGTGAATTAATTGAATTAATTGCCTCATTTTTTTGAGGTGATTTTACCATTTATTCATACTGCCCTTAAAAACATTATTAGATTGAGAACTCTCCATGAATACCAAAATAATATCCTAATATATATATATTATAGATCTTATTTTTATTTTTAGATATAAAGCGACAAGATGGATTCGTTTTGTATGACAAGTTGATTCTTCATTTGTACCATATTAATCTTTTTTTCTCTCCTTCAATCTCTTTTGGCTCTTCTAATATCTCTCTTCTGCACTCTTCCATTCACGCACATCTGGCATCTCTATCCTTAAATATCTCTCTTTATTTCACTCCTAAAATCTCTCATTATCCTCTTCTCTTTAAATCTTTTGTATCTTATCTTTCTGTCTCCTCTCACTCATCTATTTCTTCATCGCTTTTAAACATGGTTGTCTCTCTATCTGTTAATGACAATTGTTATTCATTAACCTCTCTTTCTTAAACTTTTGTTCACATACCTCTCCTATCTCTCTCATTGAATCACTCTTTTCATTTTATTTCGCTCTTCTATTCATACCTTTTCCATCCCTCTCCTTAAATTTTTCTTTTCTTTTATTTCGCTCCTGAAGTCTTCCACATACCTCTCACATCCCTCTCTATAAATTTATCTTCTCTTTTATTTCATTCCTAAATATACTTCTCTTAAAAACATTATAAGATTGAGAGTACCGAAATAATATCCTAATATCTATATTATACATCTTATTTTTATATATAAAGCGAGAAGATGGATCCTTTATTCATATGACATGTGCCTTGTTCAAATTTGAGTTTGCCAATTGATTCTTGATTTTTACCATATTAATCTTTTTATCTATCCTTCAATTTTTCTTTGTCTTTTTTAAGGTCTCTCTTCCGCACTCTTCCATTCATGCACATCCCACATTTTTGTCCTTATATTTCTCTATTTATTTCACTCCTAAAATCTCACATTATCCTCATCTCTTTAAATCTTATGTATTTCATCTTTCCCTCTCACTCATATATATCTCAATCTCTTTTAAACAATGTTGTCTTTCTACTAGTTGACGACAATTGTTATCTATTAATATCTCTTTTTTAAACTTTTTGTTCACGTATCTCTTTATCTCTCTCCATAAATCACTCTGTCATTTATAGCTAGCCTAAAATCCATCTCTCTCTCTCTTTCTCTCTCACTTCCATTCACATACCTCTCCCATCCCTTTCCTTGAATTTCTCTTATTTTATTTCACTCCTGAAGTCTTTCAGATACCTCTCCCATCCCTCTTCTTAAATTTTTCTTCTCTTTTATTTCACTCCTAAAGTCTCTCTCTCTTCCATTCATACACAGCTCCCATCTCTCGTTCTAAATCTCTCTTCATTTTTATTTATCTAAATCTCTCTCTTTCAAATGTATATCTTACATATGGCTCTATCCCCTCACTCACTTCTCTCTTAATCTCTTACAAATCTCGCTCTCTCTCTCTCAATTAATAATTATATCATAATTTGTTATATATTAATCTCTCATCCCCTAGCCCTTCCATTCACACACACACACACACACATATATATATATAACTTTTTATTCTACTCCTAAAATCTATTAATGTTACTCTCATCCTTCCATTCACTCACCTTTGACATCTCACTCATTAAATCTCTTCTTTTTTATTTTGCTCTTAGAATTTCTCTCTTTTGGAAACTTATAACTTCGATCTCTTATATCCCCTCTCATTCATATCTCTCTCAATATCTTTTAAATGTCTCTTCCTATCTTTCAGATAATGACTATTTCTATTAATTGCTCTCTCATCACCCTTTGATTCATGCATCTCTTATTTCTTTCATTAAATTTCTTTCTCTTTTTTTTCCGCTATAAAAATCTCTCACTTTGTCTCACTTACCCTACCTTTCATGCATCTCCCCCATCTCTCTCATTAGATCTCTCTTTCTCCTTATTTCTATCTTAAAATCTCTATCTCCCTTATATTCATGCACCTCTCCCATCTCTCTTCTTAAATCTCTCTTCATGTTTTATTTTGTACTTAAATCTCTCATCTTCCTCTCTCACAAAGTTATCTCCCATATCTCATCTCTCTATCCCCTATCACTCATCTCTCTCAATCTCTTTAAAACATTCATACGTCTCTCTCTCAATTAATGATTATTTTATTAATTGTTATCTATTACTCTCAATCTCCCTCACATTTTCATTCATGCACCTCCCTCGTCATAAAATCTTTGTTTCGCTCTCACACACGTCCAACTTCTTTCTTCTTAAAATCTTTATCATTTTTATTACTTTTCTAAAATCTTCCATTCCATCTCTACTTATTCAATCATACACTCGCATGTTTTCTTCTCCCTTAATCTTTTTCTTTATTTTGTTCATCAAATCTCTCACCCTTTCTCTTAAACCAACTTACATCTCCCATCTCACATATCTCTATCTCGTCTTAGTCATCTTTCTCTCAATCTTGTTTCTATCAATTAATGATTATTGCATCATTTGTTATCCATTAATCTCTCTCCTCCTCATCCTTCCATTCATGCACCTCTCTTATTGCTTTCCTTAAATCTCTCTTTTTATTTATTTTATTTCTAACATCTCTCTCACTCATACTCTTCTATGATCTCTCTCTCTATCTCCTTAAATCTCTCTTGCTTTTTTCTCTTAAAATCTCTCACTCTCTTACTGTAACAATCCTAACATTTCAAAAAAAAAAAAAAAAAGAAAGGAGAAAAGATACTTTTAAATAGGTGATGGTCAATTTGAGCATTATTTTCAAAAGTTTTTACTTGGTTTAAACTCTTGCTGCTGCCTTGCCACGTCCAGTGGACGTGGGCTTTAAGTGTATAAGAGGTAATATAAACGTTACACCTCATGTATGAGGTGTAACTTAATAAAATATTATTATAAGGTGTCGTAAGAGTTTAAATTCGAGAGGCGATGTTTCTCTCTCTCTCTCTAACCGAATTTTTATCGGAAGCTCTCTCCCAAAATATTTTAGGTAAGTGACATCATCTTTCTGAAAAATAGTCTGTTTTTAATAAATAGTGATATTTCCGTCCAGGATCTTTATTTTATAAGGTTTGTATGTAAGTGACCTCATTGCCTCGAAAAATATCC
>NW_006500125.1:5065072-5091953 GCF_000471905.2 Amborella trichopoda | reverse complement strand
TATATATATACCACTCCATTGGTAATCTTAGAATTTCCAACTTCAAAATATTTAACCACATTTTGACCACAAAATGCCCTTACAATCTAAAAAATAAACAGTAGCCTCCTTAGAAATCTTTGGAAACATAAAGAAATAGACATATTTTTAATATAAATTGAATTTTCAAATTGAAATGATTCAAAAAGTTTAAAAAATCTTTTAAAATTCGAAATTATTAGTTTTGAACTGCTCATTTTAAAGAATTAAAGTGGTTGAGAACTACTAGTTCTGAACCATCGACAATCAAAGCAATTTGGAACAAGTAGTTTCAAACTTCTCTTTTTTTTGGTTGAATGTTAACTAGATTTCAGTGAGATCATGAAATTTACAATGGTAAAAGATAGCAAAGTTAGATAAAAGAAAGAAGAAGCAAACCAAACGATTACATTCAAACCGTAGTCGTCTCCTTCGCTAGTCTATTAGCGTCACCATTCATTTCCCTGTTAATATGAATAAAGATCGTATCACTCCTAGAGAAAAAATAAAATCTCATCCATGAAGTCACTCCATATCCATGGCATAGAGTTTGTGGCTCTACACCATTTTATGACATTGGCAGAATCTCCTTCCATGTTCAATTTGGTGTACTGGGAGTGTAATTTTAAGTTGCCATACTTTTAGAGCCCATAGTTCAGCTCTGCTAATGCTGCAAGGATGTAAATGATCATGGTGAATCCTTATGATAGAGCCATTACTGTCCCCTAAGCAATCTGCATACCCAGCCACTTGACTTTCATTTGTCACACTTCCATTAAATTCATTTTGAACCAATATTTTGGCAGTGGTTTCTACAGTGATGGTCTTGATATCCTCTTTTTCATGCTGAAATGTAAGTCTTTGAAATTACTAACAAGAACTCATTAAGCACATCCTTGAAAGCATGCTGGTGCCTGGGCCAAAATGGTGGTCATAATAGTGAAAAGAAATTGTTGTATCTCTCTGGCCTTACCTTCAAAAGTTCTCTAATTTCTTTCTTTCCAGAGATTCCGAAACATTGCCTCAATAGTAATCCTCCATAGAATGATGCGACAAGTTGTGAAAGGAGGGAACCACCCTTGTTCGAAGAACTGCTCGATCGTTTGAGGCATAGACATGCTCTACATTGATTTGTTCATGAGTCACTCCCATATGCTTCTGAACAAAGGGCATTGTAGGAATATACTACTATTGGTTCATGCATCCCTGTTGCATAGTAAACAAACACGAGTAATAAGCATGTTCCATTTTCTCAGTTTTTCAATTGAAAGTTTTATGTTTTAGCTTAAAAGCCATAAGAAAGATCCCTCTTTGAGGCACTTTAGATGACCATACCTTGTATATTGTCTTACTAGCGTGAGGGCGCATGTCCCTTGTAACTTTGGCATAAAGGGATTTAATTGAAAATTCACCTCCTGGATTTAACTCCCACATTGTTCTATTCTGTTTCCTAGGTTGCTAAAAGAACTCATATAATTTATCATCGCAGTAAATTGATTTTCTATAACCTCTCTTCGAAAACCAAGTCTTATATCCCAAGCACCCTGACTTGCCTCGCCACTTATGAGGTCGATTAGAGAGCTGTTTTTCTGTGTAGAACATTTGTACAACTCTAGAAACGTTATTTCTAGTGGAAGATCTTCTATCCACTTAGAGGACTTGAATCCAGTTATATTCCCATTGCCAACCAATATTCTGCCATATGAGAAGTACTAATTTGATTCCTTTTTCATATCACTGAAACAATGTCTCTTTTAGGTAACTTGTTTATAATGAAGGCATTCTCATCTAAGAATCACTTATTTCCATAACTGATTGTTATCTTGACTTGGCCTCCACCACCACTTGGTTAAAAGAGAATCATTAACTGCTCTCAATTGTCGAATGTCTAATCCATCTTTTTTTTAGGGAAGCATACTACATTCCATCTGACCAACTTAAATTTCTTGTTTTCCTACAAGCCACTCCAAAGAAAATTTCTCATCAAAGCTTCGAGTCGCTTCACCAAGAAGGCAGGGTCTATGATAAAGAGAAATAATTGAAAGGTTGGAAAGAGTAGCTTTGATTAGAGTAGTTCTTCCCCCTAGAAGATACATATTTAATTTTCCAATCATCCTACTTGTATTGGGACCTTTCAACTATTGGATCTCATTAGGTGCACGGCAACTACCGTCTGTAAGAGGGATGCCCAAATATTTTGCTAGCAGTACGTTGGTATCGTACGCAATCCATTTTGCCCAACTAATGATCTCTTCCTCAGTACATTTGATGCCATAAAGTTTTTCTTGTGCATATTTAACTCTTGCCCTCGAGATGAGCAATAGCATTTAAGGAAAGACTCAACTTTTAGATTTTAAACTTGTTCATGAGTTACTTCTATATCTGCGTACTACAAGTGAGAAATGGTAGGGCTGTTTGAAGAGGTAGTCTGAAAATGAGGCCATTGTGTGCCGCTCCTGAAAGCATCTGGCTGAAAGATTTTGCGACTAAGGACTATAGAAAAGGAGAGAGAGAATATCCTTGATGCAATCCTCTTGATGCTTTCCATTGATGAGAACAAAAAGTGGTGGATGATGGGCACCCCCTAATCCACATTCTTCATCTCTTTCCAAATCCCATGAGTATGATTATATTATCCAAATATTCCCTTTCCACTCAATCATAAGCCTTTCAAAATCAATCTTAAAAAATATCCCTTTCTTCCTGATACTTCTAATGGAGTGGATAACCCCTTGTGCAATTAACATTCCATCCATGGTCTACCTCTCTTTGATAAAAGTTGTGTTGGGGCATTGAATCACCTCAATAAAGACTTTTTTCAACCTAATTACAAGGACTTTTGCAAGAATTTTATACGAAGAAGAGAGCAAATTATAGGTCTGAGGTCTTATAGTAATTCCAAGTTATGTTTCTTAGGGACAAGTGCTATAAAAGTGGAGTTAAAAGTTTTATTAATTACTCTATCATTTAAGAACTGTTGAAGGAAAAGTAGTAGATATTCTTTGACTATGTTCCATAGATCTTGAAAGAAGGCCACCTTAAAACCATATGGACCTGGGGTTTTATCTCCAGGCATACCAAAATTGTTTCTTTAATCTCTTCAACACAAAAACCAGCTTCTTATACCTCAGCACTGGCTAGTGAGCTTTTTTGAAAGGAAGACCTTCAATGGAAAAAGGGAACTCGGGCTCAGAGGTAAAAGCCTCTTGGAAGTAATCAATAATGGCTTCCTCCTTCCCTTGTCTATCATCTGCTTCTACACCAGGAATGGAAATGCCACTGATGTTATTAATCCTTCAAGAGTTGCAAATATTTTGTGTTGTTATCGTCTTCCTTTGACCATTTAGATATAAATCTCTGATACCAATAGATTCCCTCTAATATGCGAGAGTTTCCAATTCTAACTTGAGGTTATCTATATTCATCATTAAGGCCTCCATTGGATTGTTTTGTTTGGTTCAAAGGTTCGATACAATTTGTGGTGTGTGAAATTTTTTTTTGCTATATCACCAAATTTCATCTTCTCCCATTGCCTTAACATTTGTTTAGGGATTTTTAACTTTTGAGCTATCTTACATCCTCCCTATCCCCCCAATCTGTGTATTTTGCCGGACCGAAAGATCGGCATTTCTCAAAGAGATCTCTCCAAACCACATAAGCTCAAAGCAAAATGGTGCATGACCATTGAAGTCTCCATCTATATCCAATACGATAGGAACGTGATCTGATATCCATTGAGGCAAAGCTTTGATAGTAGCTTTTAGAAAAAAAAGGCTTCCCATTGATGAGATGCAAGGAATCTATCCAGTTTAGAGATTCGGGAGTTTGATGTTGAATTATTTGTCCAATTATACATGGTACCAACGATATTGAAGTCTAATAAAGCATTTGAGTTAATGAAATTATTAAAATATACTATTACCTTAGTTTTTGTTTTTTTGGTGAGTCAGTGAAGTGAGGCCCCTACCTTTGGCAAGAATTGATCCTAGGATGTGGCGCTGCAAATATTCAAGCACTAACCAATTAAGCTAAGCTCTTTTCTTAAGTATACCATTGCTGAGAGCAAGAGAGTAGAAAAAAAAAAGTACAGGAGAGTAAAAAATATGGGAGAAAATATCAATTTTTAAATTACCTTTATTTATAAGGGATATTAGTGTAACTTTACTTAAAATCAAATATTTTTTAAGTAGGAGACTAAAAAAGTATGGAGAGTAAAAAAATATGTTTTACAAAGGTTGTTTTTTTTAAAAAACACAACAACATAAGAGTAAAATGTAAAATAGGGGAGACATTTTTTAAGCTACCTCTATTTATAAGGGATATTAGTGCAACTTTCACTAAAATCAAACATGAAAAATAACAAAAAATGAATATTAGAAATATAAAAAGATATAAATAATTCTATTAATTAAATAGCAAATACAAAATAATTGAATGAGCCCTATAAAACTTTTGAATGAGCCATATAAACCATACTCATGGCACACAATGAAACCTTTGAATGAGTCCATAAATCATGCTCATAGCACACGATGAAACCTTTGAATAAGTTCTATAAAGCTTCCATTATGATGAATACAAAGATGTATCTTAACATGCCACATTTTTTAATTTATTGCAGAGTAGAACATGAGCATCCCATGATAAAAATATGATATCTCTCAACTCATAAAGAGTAAATCTCTGAAACTTTTTTAATATTAAAATAGACTAAAAAATACAAAATAATGCTAAGTTCCATCTCTAAATCACACCATTTAGTAAGCCTTCAATTTAATGACATTTAGTTTTCACAGCAGAAAATCAAGTAGTGCACCTCTTAATAAAATTATTATTCCTCTCAATCTGCAAAGGATTTCTTTCTGAAAGTTTTTCTATTAAAAATTAGACTCAAAACTAAATCATAAAATCATTGTCTGAATCCCAAATAATATTTTTCTTCAGAGAAATAAATAAGTGACATTCACATCACAAAATAAATTATACTAAAGAGTTCCATGATGAATACTATGTAGTAAAATTACATTTTCTCTCTATCCTCATGGAGTTTCCCTTTCAAACCTATTTTATTATTTTAAAGTAGATTAGAATGACATCAAATATGCCTCTACATGCCTCATATCACTATGTTAAGTAGGCTTGATAAATATAAATATTCACATCTCAATAAGAACACATCAAACTGCAGAAAATTCAGAATGACTTCTCTTCAATCCAAAATTTTTATTTCTCATTTCCCATGGATATATTTCTCTCAAATAATTTTACTTAAAAACTAGACTCAAAATGACATTCTAAAAACTTAGTATGGGCCTTAAAATATTCTATTAAGAATAGAAATAGAATTATGACTTCCAAGTCATTGAAACAGTTTTCTTTATAGAAAATAACACTTACTCACGCTTCAATAAAATAATCATATTTTTCAAACCACAATGATTTTCTTCATGAAACTATATTTGTTTGAAAGTAGACTCAATTTGATGAGTTATAATCAAATTTGAGTTAAAAATAAAATCATATAATTGGTGACAAAATTATGGAACTCATTGGATAGATCTTGAATTTTGTAGAGTCATAATTGATACCCCTCATTGATAAGTCCATAACTCTCAATTCCCTAAGAAACGTTAATTGAAATTTTGCAAATAGATCATACTCTAAAAAATTCATAATATAATTGAGGTATTCAACAGATAAATTCATTATTATCTTTTTCATATCATTGCTCCAAAACAACACAAAATACCCCATTATGCAGAGTGCTTTTTCGGTATTTGAACATGCCAAAATTTTTTTCGGAAATGCATCACTTGATTACAAAAGTCCTTGGCTTTTTTATATCTCATTGTCAACTCACCAAAAATAGTGAAATAAATGAAAAATAGGGCAGCAAGTAGATCTAGCTCTGATACCAATGAAAGTTGTACTATGTGATCAAGCATGGTGCATATAAATTAAATTTTTTTATTTTTTATCATTCCTACACCGATAAGACCACTCAGAATATCCAATTACAAATAAATACCTCTTGAAACGAATAAATAAAAAGGAAACATGGTTCTCACTTGCTACCATTATTGAATACAACTCTTCAAATAAAAAACCTTAACATATTACTTATGGGAATAGAAAAGCTCAACAAAAACGAAAAATTTTAAGAAGTAAAGTTTCTAGAAATTACCACGATCGGGTTTAGTATACTCCATATCTCCTCCTTCCGATGGTACTCGGGTTCCATGATCGGTCTCTTGATTATCTTATTATGGCAGAAAAACCCACTCAATGGTATATGGATCTCGCTCTAGAACCAACCACTTAAAGCCTCAATGCCTTAGTCTTGCTCAAGCCACATTAACTTGATCTTTAGAGAGATGAGAGATAGAAATCAAATAGGTAGAGGGAGATATCTACTAGCAAAGGGATCCCCCCCTTTACTACCCACAATTCAAAGACCACACCTAGCCTTGGGTGTGCCACCTAGAAGATGTGAGAGAAAGAGAGATATGGCTGGTTGGGGAGTGCCCCTTCTTGTAAACTAGAGAGATAGAGAGATAGAGAGAGAGAGAAGTGGTTGCGGTGTGCCCCTTTAAAACGTGGAGAAAGAGATAGATCCCTTAGAAAGAGAAGAGAGCATATGTGTAGAGCTTTTATGAGGTGGGGGAGCATTCTTTTATAGATTTTTTATGCTTCAGGGTTTGTCTCAATTCGTAGAGTCAAATATTGACTGATCTAGAGAGATTTGTGGGATGAGAGAAGTGAGATATTCATCCATTTGATTTACTATCAAGATTCAAATGGATGTGTTAGAGGCTTATCTTCCCTTTCTTTAATTTATTCATATCAAATCTTTAAATAAAGAAAATATATATATCTTACTTTCTTTTTTAGTACACCTATTCCTTATTTTTTGGATCAAACAATCTTTATTCAAGTAAATATTTTAAAATTTTAAATCTATCAAGCAAGTTTGCCACACGTGGGCCCCACCCAATTTTGGTAATCTAAAAAGAAAAGCCAACCTACAAAGGATAGCTATCACCTAAAGTTGGTGATCAAGTTTGGTCCCTATGGGTGGGGCATGCCACCATTTGATGGCCACACGTTGGCCCCACCCAATTCCCACATGTCACAAATTGGACCTCATATTTATTGATGGTCCCACATAATTTTAGAAAATATTTTGTTTTGATTTTAAAATTTTTAAATATCATATTTTATTTAAAATATTGAAAAATTAATTTGTCTTAATTTATAAATCCAAATGACAAAAATAAAATATTAAAAGATTCATAAAAATTTAAATAAGCATTCTAAAAATCATATAACATAAAAGTAATTAAAACTAATTAATTTTTATGGTAGTCAGATCTGTTAAATCTAGGAATTTATCAAATACATGAGAGCACTCTACCTTCAATTTTGGACCACAATCCACCTAGTTGTCTCAAACTTACCAAATAGTTCCCATGACCCACAATCTACTGCAGGAGCTTATAATTAGACAACCAAAGTCAGCCAATAGATTGGGGAATACAATCCTAATTTATGGATTTCAGGTTCTCTCGTAATGACAAAAAAACGCATAGTCCTACAGACCATGATGCAACATGACTCGATGGTACATAGGAGTAATCCCTTACACATGTACACATTTCACCCTCATTGATGAATCTCAATACGGCTATATATGTATATGTCATGTGATGATACAACGATGATGTTTTTAACCGTCTCTAAAGGCTATTCATCACAAGCAAGGGCCACACAATTCATCGGCTCTCATCTGGACATACTCTGATCTTATCAAAGGTTAACCCACTAAACCTTTCTCGGTAGATCTCTATGCCCAGGTATTTTGGATTTTTCCAAAACTCGGCTGGCCTAACACGTTGAGCCTAGTCTGAGTATTGGCAAAAATCGTATTTTCCTAGTATGGTCCACATGAGAACCACACTCCCACTGAGTTTATGTTTCACTAACATAAAATGCTCATACAAGCTCTCATAAGACTTTTAAAGCTCACATAAACCCAACAAAAACCACACTCGTGATAGAATTCACCCTTGTGGTTATTTGACATGAATGATTTTTCCCTTCACTTTTATTTGAACGGTTGAGAGAGAGAGTGAGTGAATCATGTGAAATTGCCCTTTTTGTTTTTCCTTTTTGATACTTTCCATTCATTTTATATTGAGGTTTAAAAAGAGATAAAAAGAAAGGAAAAGAGGGAACAATTGATGTTGATGTCCATTTATGTGTATGTATGGTGGAAAAAACAAATGCCCCGTTCATCGCTTAATTAATTCGAATTTCACTTTATTTGAAATGAGCATATAGTAACCAGACACCATTTCTAAGGTCGAAGAGTCATTGCTTTCAAAACCTACTCATCAATAAATATCTCCATACTTGACTCACAATATAAGGATAAATTTAGAAAAAATAAAGGTAGAGGAGACCCAATATCCCTATATTAAGCACACACATGTTGTGCTTACCTAAGGACTTGTGTTCCCCACTGAATTACCAAAAAATAAAAGAAAAAAAGCACACAAACTTAATTTGTGCCCTAGTATGTGCGCTTAAATAGCTCTAAGATATTTAAGAGCCCTTTGGATCCTTGGAAAAGAATAATAAAAAAAAATATTTTCCAGGAAAGTTGCTCGTGTTTGCTATTTGAATCCAAAATACGGGGCAGAAGAAAAAATTTCACTAGAAATTATGTTCTCTATTTTTAGCCCAAAATAAAGAATTTTTCTCCCCATAAGCTAAAATTAATTTCTTTCTTTCTACTTCCATCTTGCTCAAGCGATTTCTTTCTCTTTCTACCTCTCTAGAGAATTCTTACATTTAATCTCAGCTTGCACCCAACGTCATCCGAACAACAAAAACTCATTTTGTATGAAATGTCTTTCATTTTTTTTTCTTTTTTCTTTTTTTTTGCAAGAAATGTATTTCACAAGAAAAAAAAGTTCTTAGACAATTTTTGTCAAGGAGTGAAACAGGGCCTTGGAAACTCTCAACTGGAGATAAAAATCAGCGAGTATTAATTGAAATCGAAGTAGAAATATAGCATTGCTAAGATGAAACACCAATTTTCATGCAAGAGAATTTCACAAGAGCAACTTTGTTATGGATCACAATGTATCACCAACCAAACCAGATTATAATATTTACGGTATAGTTTGTATAGAGCCGTGGCTCTAAACAATAAAAGTAAATGCACACCTTCAAATAGTATCGAGAAATATGGTTTTAATATTGAAAATCTTTATGATAGCCTTAAAATATATTTTTATATTTAATTATAAAATTTAAAACTTAAAAAATAGTGTAGATAACTTGAGAATCTTAAAAATTGACAATCCAAAAATGTGTTACAAGATGTAGTATTTCCAAAACTTGAAATCTATTTTTTTTCATATCCATGCATCTTGATGTCGAGATGATCAATTTGAAGATATTAGAACATCAAAACAACCTCTTCTAACGAAATTTTTGATATAAGCTCTAATTTAATTGTTAGAGCCTCGGGTCTATATAAACTTTTTCCTATAGTACTCATTGGAAATAAATAGTCATGTGTGTCATGGGGGCATCAAAAGTGATGCCTGGGTTGAGCGGTCCCTTGGCCTTTCTTTCATTTGTTTACGCATTGAATGTTTTACGTGTACGTCACGGTTTGCCATGTGACTGTGGACCACAAAAATCTCAATAATTTAACGGTGTAGACTTCTTCCCAATCCTCTCCATCTATTTTCATAATATCAACCAATATTTTGCTCCCACGATAGGGATAGGCTTGGATAGGACACTTATGTTTGAATTCTTCTCCAAAAATTAAATTAAATTAAATTAAATTGTCTCCCTCTTCAACAACATTCATAATTGATTTTCTACAAAATTTAGTGTAAAACATCCAAACAATAAATTAAATATAAAAAACCACAATGGAATAGTGTGATGAAGTAATGAATGTTTGCTCCTCCATACAATTAGTCAAAAGATGATAGTAAACCAAATAATAAAATAAAGGGCAGGTTTAGGTGCGTTCAGGCCCTTCCCACATTCAACATTCATAATGATTGTGGATCCAAAATTATTGGGGGGTGGCCCTGACCCAAAAAAATAAAAACATTCAACTGAGTTGTCTAAAAATGAAATAAAAAAAACTAAAAGTAAAAAGATTGAAAATTCTAAAATACGGATTTATAAAAAATAGTTTGTTGAAAGTAAGAAGAAGAAAAAACAATTTTTTAGAAATATGCAATTTTTAGCTTTTTTGGGTGGCTTGACTACTCAACTCAGCCAAGTTTTCAATCAATGACCTTAACCACGAAGATCGTGCCTATGAAAATTAGTATTTTTTTGATGTACTAATTTTCTTGTTTTTTTAATCATTCATTTCATTTCTTGGACATTATTTTAGAATCTCCAAATTCTTAGATCTAAAGCAAAAATAAATTTTGCATGATGTAATTTACCATTTCTTGTATGCCCTATGTTATCTATTGTTTGATTATGCTTTTTTGTACTGTGTATGGAGATCAGTCGTATGACGGTGTGGTAAACGCTTCATCCTTGGTATTGCTATTCTTATAATGTTGAGAAACTGGTTACTCTTCAAGTTTAAATTAAATGGGTTTCTCAATATTTAAGCTTCTATATTCTTCGCAATATTATGGTTCTTATGGGAGGAGTGAAATCGATGAATTTTTCATTCGCGGTCTACAAGAAGGGAACAAATTCTTAAACATATTTTTTTCATATTAGGGAGTTAGCGGAGGCAAAAAATTGGGCTTTTCATCTGTCATAAAAAGCTATCATTGGTAATTTACATATCACATGGCATTAGCAAAAACCTAAGTCTTTTCTTCTAGTGTTGTGGTCTTTCTTTAAAGCCCAGCATTCCAAGTTGAATATTGATAGGGCTTTGTTGCAGAACCCAGGTCCAGTGGGTGCTGGTGGAGTTCTCATAGTGATGGTACTTTCATCATTGCATTTGCCAAGCCCCTCGATATCGCCTCTAACAATTATGCAAAAACATTTGCATCTTGAACGTGCTAAACTAGGCATTCACATGGAATGTTTTTCTCTCCAAATTGAAAGTGACTCATCTTTGCTTGTGAATGTTGTTCACGATCATTGTCGAACCCCATGGAAGTTATATACGGTTGAGATAATTGTTGGTACAGACTTTCTACCCGTAGTAGTCTATTTGTTGGGTAAATGTGGCCATTAAAGGCTTTATGAGTGCTTGTAAAATGAAATGATGTAGTGGAACATGAACTCAGTGGGAGTGTAGTCCCTTATGGACCATACCAAGCAAATAATGTTTGCTGATACCGAACTATATTTGACGGTCTAGGTCAGTCGGATGGAAAAAACCTATGTTACCTAGGCATAAAAAATTAATCGATATGAGTTTTAATGGGTCATCCCTTGATGGGGTCAGAGTATGCCTGGATGAGTAAGTCGAGGGATTGTGTGACCCTTGTGTGTGATGGTGGCCTTCAGAGACAGGGGTCAAAGCCTCATCCATGTACCATCACATGGCATGTATAATGATAGACCGTTTCAGGAAAGAAAACAATCTTTCAGGGTGAAGCTTATGCATGTGCAAGAGATACCCTATGTGCCATAAGAGCTGTGGTCGCATCAAGTCTAGGTGACCTTGGTACATATCTAGGCGAGAGCCTGAAATCCACATACTGAGATTGCGATCCCTTAGCTCATTGGCCAGACATTGGTGGCCCACTAATGAGCCATGCATGGACTGTGGGTCATGAAAAACATTGAGTCAGTTAATAAAGCAAATATAGACTGTAGTCTACAGTTGAAGGTGGAGTGCTCCAGATTATTTATTCCTAGATCATATGGATCCTTATCCCATCTAATGAATTTAATTATGTGTATTTTATGATGATATAATTTTAGAATTATTATTTGAATTTTTCTAAATACTTGGATATTTTATTTATAAAATATGGATTTATAAATACGGAGATGATGATTTTTAATATTCAAAATAATTCTAAAATCATTTATTGATTTTAAATATTTAAAAATAGCATTGAAGCCATTGTGCACATAGGCCCACGATGTCCTAAATTGGTAGGGCAACAAAGCCACCACATAGGTGGCACGCCTAAATTTTTTAGGCTTCCTATTCCCATGGGGTGGCACGCCACACTTTTAAGGGGTTTCTTATCTTTTATGGGATAACTGGTTAAAGAAGATTGAGTGAATCTTTTAAAAGGCTTGGCTTGTGCATATTTTTGGATAAAACATAACATTATGATTCATATTATTTTATTTGATTTATATTGATGGGATAATGGTTAACAAAAAGAGGAGGATAAATGTTCTATCACCTTCTCATCTATGGAATAGATAAATCAAATTTCTCACCCTACTAGTCACCCAATATCAATGGTTCATATTCAATCTCACAAAAAGAGACAAGCAAAGGACAATATCAAAAAAAGAAGCAAGCAAAGGAAAACCATAAAAAACCCTAATATTGTTTAAAGCCTATAAAATGAGATTGTCTCTACCCAAAATTTATACATCTTATCTTTCTATCTCTCTTAAGAAAATTTCTCTCTCTCATGAAAGCCCAAAGGGGAACGCCCCACTCTCTCACCTTTGATCCCTCTTCTACATTGTAAAAAGATGTTAAGGGTTTATGCTATATGGTTCTTCTCTATCCCATCTCTCAACTATAGATTTATGGCTAAGGGTTTTAGGGTATAGCAAAAAGATAATTCATCTCTCTCAAATTAGGTTGCTAAGATAATTCACTTAGGATTTGAATTTGTGATCAGAGGAGTTTCATATTCTATTGGTGTAGCTTGACCAATACTTGCTTTCCTGGTTGATATTGAAGATTGATCATTAATCTCGTGTCATCGGATGGTGGTGACTTGATATAGAGTGTAATAAGCCCGGTTGAAGTAATCTTCTGCACTATCTTTTTGTTTCTTGTCATATTTAATTATATTATCTTTATATTCTCAAGCATAAGAGGCATAATAATTGTGGATATTTTCTTTGTTTAAAGAAAATTGGTTTAATGGCATCAAAGTTTTTAAGATCTTGGATTTGTTATTTTTATTTTCTTTGAAGCAAGAGTTATTGTAATCAAATTAGTGTTAAGTGATCTTTGCCAAAAAGAAAAAAAAAAAAAAAAATGGGTGAAAAGAAGAAAAATAAAAAACAAATATTTCTCAGCAAGATCGCATTAGTCTTTCTTTCACCATTTCCCGCGTCTTTCGTGAAGCCAACATGGTAATTGATGCAATTGCTGAGAGAGCCTCGTATAGTTCTGAAGGTATTATTTGGTGCTCTCGCCCATTAAACTTTATTTCTTTTGTTTGATTTCGTGATCTGGTGTAGGGTTGTAAAATAATGAGTTATTTCTTTTTGATTTTTTATTAATGAAAATACGGGTAGGGAACCTCCCCCCATTAACTTACCCAAAAATAAAAGAGGTCAAATCCTCAATCTCTTGAAAACCATTAAAAACCACGATGAACATGACTTAGCAAACTCACTTTATCTTTTATAAAATAAAAGATTTTCCTTTGAGTAGAAAATCAAATATTTTTCTTTGATTAGGCCATTTCAATTAAATTAGGACTCAGTTTCTATGCGGCCAAGCCCGCATGTGTAGAAATACGGGCCTCTTAATAAATTTATTTTTGAGATGGATTTTAGGAATTAATTTTTAAAAACATGTAATTTCTAACATTTAGATCATGAATATAAAAAAATGAATAAATTTTAAAGACTAGAAATAATCATTCTAATAAAAAAATATTTAGACTGTTAGTTTTCATTATTTTTAAATAGAATCATCTTTGAGATAAGTACTTTACACTTTGCGATCCAGCCCGCATGAAACAATTTTCCATTAAATTATTCGTGTGCAGTCTTCATTCTTAGAAACCTAAAGAGAAAAAACCTGTCCTCCTTAATCCGGACGAGTGTACACGTTTCCCGATAGAGAGAAGAATAATGGGGAGTTGAGGTAACAGCTTCGTAATAAACGATAAAGGAAATAATAAGATGGATGATTAAGAGCCACCCTTGTGTACATGAAGGCTGTGTTGAGTAGACAGTAATTGTCGAGTCGCGTTTAAAATGAGTTTGGCTACATTTCTTTTGATCCTTGGTATGACTTGGTACCGTCTTTACAAGGCGGACTCGGGCTTCGACCCACCGAGTGTCCAAGCTGCAATTACTGGTTGTCAGACTGAGGCGAGTTTGAGTCTGATAGTTGGATTGGAGGAGGACTGGCAACTTGGGCCTCAGCTGGGCTAGCCTAGGCTTGGACTTGCTTGAGCCTAAGTTGCCCTGTGTTGCCTGTTAGGCTAGGCAGGTCTAATAGATCCAATGAGGAAACAAAAAAAAAACAAAAAATAAAATGGCCAAGCCATGCCAAATCTGTAGTGGCCCAAGCCTGGGCTTGACTTTGGCATGTTTTTTAATGGAAGGGTAGGTTAGTGTCAGTCTCAATAATGAAAATAAATAAATAAATAAAATAAAAACGATAAACAACTTATTCGGATCTGTTATTAAATCATACGAGGGATTTAAAGTTTCATACCAAAACCTATAGACCAAGCCATCCGGTGACAGGCTACCTTGAAAGTCTCTTAGTGAATCACATTCACCAATGTTCCATCATTCTCACTAAATTACTTGAGGGGTAAACCTCTTTTTATAGACAACCATCTTTTATATATAAGAGTTAAGATCTAAGTATAACTCCAACCTTAATTTCTTTAAGTACAACCGATTAGGATTAACAAGTTATTACCAAACTGTTAATCCTATATAATGAGCTAAACATATCATTAGTACACTAATGACTCACATAATAGGATGTCATCCAAGCATTCCTACAATTTGATTCTTCATATTTGCAAATGTTCCATCTAGTCTTGGTTGTCAGTGAAGAGAGAAGGGCGGGGAATATCCAAGGTGGATGTAATGGCTAATTTACAAAATTTGTTTTTTCTTGGCTCTGTAAAATCAAGGCCTAGGAGTATTTGGATTGCTCCATGTCAAGGAAGCCTAAAGCTTAATTTCGATGGAAGTTCTTTGGGCAATCCGGGGCTGGCAAGAATAAGTGATCTTTTGCGAGACTGCTTTGGCAATGTTATATTATCATATGTCGTCCAATTGGTTTTGCAACGGCTAATTTTTCAGAATTAAGTGCCTTGCTGTGTAGTCTCAAAATTTTCAGTAGTAAGAATATGGGGATTAGTTGCACGATCGAAGGTGATTCTTTGCATGTAATCAGATGGTGCAAGAAGGAGCAGAGAGTCCCTTGGGAACTTCAAGCTTTGTGGCTAGAGATGATGGATTTGGTTGATAATGTAATGGTGTTATTTGCTCATATTTACAGGGAGGCTAACGCTATTGCCAATACCCTTGCTAAAAGGGGAATTCTATTCATAGCCTTTTAGTTTCTGATGATGTAATCTCTTTTCTGTAAGTCATAATAAAATTATTGATCTTGGACAAAAAAAAAATCTGAAAAAAGATATTTAGAAATTAAATAATTTTGTACATCTGTAATATATAAAAAAAAAACAATTCTTACAAAGAATCCAAACACAACACTGGATTTTCCCTCAAGTGATACCGGATTTTCCTTTTAGTGCAACGTCCTTTAAAAGCTCCAAAATGGATCTTAGTATATGACATTGCCTCATGTCAACCACATAAAATTTCACATATACTATACAATATAACTTTTGTACCATTATTGAAAAATAAATTCCCGAAATAAAAGGATCCGATAGGCCATATTTCCAACAGTTAGCCCCCCTATCCTAAATTGGAGGACTTTTAATTAAAAGCAAGGTTTTAATCCATCCGAGTTCACTTGGTGACCCAGCAGCAAACTTGTATTGATTCCCCGGGTTGAACTATAACTTTAAATAGAAAAAAATTAAAATTCTATACATCACACAAGTCCATTGTGGAAAGTTTGATGAATGTGCAGCATATTTTGATTAAGTTATTAGAACTCGTTAATACTAAGATTTGAGCGTGCATGATGAAGAACCCAAAATTTTAGACTTGATCTCTTCAAAATTTTTATTTTATCATAAAATTTCCACAAGGCCTTCTCAGAGAGCTCAATCACCAATAATTTGAAACAAAATTTGAGTTTTTTTGGTTGAGTTTCAGGGAGAAATTGATGGATTAGCAGATCCGTATTTTAAGGTCCGTAATACAACAATATTTGATGAAAAAGCAGGGGAAAAGTGAAAATTTGAGTTGCTAAGCTTGGCTTGTAATCAATTTAGGATCATTTTTTACATTGATCGAACGATTTGGGGAAGCGTCAATATAGACCGAGGCGAATTATTGGTCTCACAAAAGCCCGAAAAAAAACACACACACACGCACAACTTGGGAATTAGAATGGGTGGGTAGCATGGAGATTTTCCATGGTGTGAATCAGAACGGGTGAGTGATTGGTCTCAATTCTCACTGAATCCAGACTTGTCAACTCATCAATGACTTTTAATATTAAAATATTAAATTATCAATGACTTTTAATATTAAAATATTAAATTATATAAAATGAACCATTTGCTTTTAATACATGAAAATCACAACCAATCAATCTTAACTGGCTTAATGACAACTTGGAGTGTGCGCCATTAAGTTCAAGGGATTTTATTCTGGTCTATTAAGCCATATGCCCTCCACCACAAACAGCCTCTTTATACTAAAAGTTAATGGTTTTATTGTAAAAAATTTTGAAGTTCCTGGCACTGGTGTGAAGGGTCGCAATAGTGTACATATGATGCGTGTGTATCAGCATGAGTTCATAAAGTCTAGGGTTGAATGATAGAGAGGGTATCATTCATGAATGTAAGAGTGGAGGGGGACAAAGCATCCGTCGACTGGGAAATATGTGACTTATTTTGCACAAGTGGAGAGAATATACGGCTCAAATCAAGAAAAAAAGTGGGAATTTTCAACTTGCATTGAACATGACCTGGAATTCAAGCAACTCACCTACCATACCATGCCAACCTAACCATTAATTTAAATATGCCACCCTATTCCTAACAAATATTCGCTTTTTTTTTTTTTTTTTGGTAATTAAGTGGGGAAGTCAAGCCCCTGTCCGTTTTTTTAAATAGTTTAAGAGCTAATTATTTGAAAATGTCACTAAGTGGGGTCAATAGGAGAGGAAACCACAAAGTGGTAACTAGCGTGTGGTGAGTATGTACTTATAAGAATTTATTTTCATCTTATAAAATTTGAGAAAATGTATTTGGAAGCACTCCGTCATACAAGGATACATTATTTTCAATTTTATAAATTTAAATTTTAATGTAACAAATTTCATTAAAAATAAAAATAAATACAATTTTTAAAATTTTCTCAATCCCATATGTGCAAGGAAATATTGTTATAAGGAGATAATTCTTGTATAAGGAGAGATTCTATTATGGTAGGAGAGAGGAAAAAGAAGTAAAAGAATCTTATTCAGTGAGATTCCAATTTGTGAGGTTAGTTTGATCTAAAAATGGTAACCAAATCAGTGAAAACCTAAGTCCTTTATGTATTAGATCACAGATAAAGTGAGATACAAATCACAGGTAAGATGAGTTCTGATAAGGCAAATGAGTGGAGAGGAAAAACAGAAGTTCAAGAAGGGAAGATATTTCTTGGGGAAATCCAATTTATAAAGTTTTAGCCAGATATATTATTTTTAAGACTTGAAATCTCTTTTTTTTTTTGTCTATGTTTATATATCGTGATGTCCATATCATCAATAAAATGTTTTCCCAAACATCAAAGTAACTCTTTTGGAAAGATTTTAGAGGTGCACTTTAATTCTATACTTCCAAGGCAAACAAAATTCCATCTCTGCAAATTGAAATCATGGCATGTAACCAAACCATCTAAAAGTAAAATTTAATTCGAGAAGCAGTATCCCGCCATCTATGTATCCACATATATTGGCCGCATGTTATGTATATATATCACGCAAACAGTAATCCATTAATTACATATCTACAATAGACCGAGCTTAAAGTGACAGAGAGAGAAAGAGAGGAGTGATACAGAGAGAGAAGCTAGAGAGAGTGATATAGAGAGAGAAGCTAGAGAGAGATTGTGTGTGTGAAAACCATGTCAAGAAGGGGACTGGGGGGAAGTCTTAGCTACCTTGGGCACCTCCACGCTCGGACCAGACGTCAGATTTGTATACGTAGGGACAGCCGGAGCCGGTGACGGCGCCGGCGCCGGCGCCGGCGCCGGTGCCGTGTAATACACCGCCCTCCCAGTACTATCATACGCCACCTGCTGATGATACACAGTCGCTGCGTCCGTGCTCGCCCTCCCAGCCCCTTCACCATACACAACCCCCTTTGGCCCTGAACCATACACAACGGTATCTTTATACGGTTCCCTATACGGCTCTGTGACGTACCCTCCTGTCGTAGCCATAACCCTAGGCATCGTGTAGTATCCCTGCCCCAGCTGACCGGTCTGAGTCGGAACCGGCCGTGATCCTGCTGAAAAACCGGAGGGAACCAGATAAACCGGCGTCTCGTTTGCAGCCGCCAGATGTCTCTCAGGAACAGGCCAATAGCCCGTCATGGGCGGCCCCGCCGGTACCTGCTCGTAACGGGCCTTTTCCGGCGGTTTCTGCATGTAAAAGTCGGCGGAGGCCGCCGGAATCCTTGCCGGAAAGTTTCCGGCACTCGCTAGCGTTTCTTCTTGCTGTCTTCGCTGATATATCGCTGATTGTTGTTGTTGTTGTTGTTGCTGTTGTTCTTGAAGCTGGAACCTTTGAAATTCAAGGATCTGCCGTTGAATATCGACTTGGTTAGGGTTAGGATTTTGAAGGACTAGTTGCTCTGGAATCTGGCTCTGGTTCTGATTCTCGTCTTTTCTAGACTCTGCAAAGGACTCTCTGGTCTCGATCGAGCTCTGGTTCGATAAAGGAGATTCATTTGTGGCACTAGATAAATTTGCAGAGCTCTTTTCAAGGCCAAAGAGGAAGTCAGGGTTTCCAGGTGAAGATTCCAGCTTCGAAGGCTGAACACGGCCTGAATTCAGAGCATCAACGAACCATTGCTGCTCGGGTTGCTGATCTCCGGCAGCCATTCCGGCCGTCGTTGCAGGAGAAATGGCCGGAAAAAGGAACAACCTCAAACGAGCAGGCCTGTTGGAGCTTCTATAGAGGCGATCGTACTCAGCCATCATGTGCTCAAGATCCTCATCGTTTGTTACAGAGATTAGGGCATCGAGATCCTCACCTGGGAGCTGGTACTTGAAAGAAACCTCTGTGTCCCACAGGGTTGCTAGCTTGGCCATCATGGCAGCGAACTTGATGTTCCGATCAATGGCGAGGATCTTCGTGTCTCCACCGACATAGGTTAGCTGGTTATCGTGTGGTCGAGGATGGATCTTTCCACCATAGCTGCACATGAACTTGACCTTGTAGCTTGCTGGTTCTTCCCACCCCTGGTTTTCGCAGTCTATCTCTCTAGATCTAGGGGATGAATTGGTCGAATCAGGGCACGAGGAGTAGTACTCCATTTTTCTGGAGAGACTGCCGGAAAATCTCAAATTTCCGGGTGAAAACGGTAGGGCAAAAGTTACAGGGGGAGAGTCGTGGAAGATTTTCCGGTTATGGTATGAGCCTGGCGTTTGCAAATGCAGAATTAGGTCAGAAGTATAAGGAGGAGAGAGAGAGTGAATTGGAGGAGAGATATAATAGAAAGTAGACAAAATAAGGAGGAAACCCGAAGGATATTTCTCGCTCCAGAGTGAGCTGGAAGAAAGAGAAATATTTATGAGGAAATAAATAGAAGCTAACATAAAGAAAGAGAAATACGCATCGCTGAAAGAGAGAGGCGATAGGCTCGTAGACGGCAAGAGAGAAAACGACGAAGAAAGAGTAAAAGAGAAGACGGAATAAGTTTGGCAATGGGCTGGGCCCGTCTTTGGCCTTGCTTGGCTTTATTCTTTTAGGGCCGGCTCGGGCCAGACCCGTACTTATTAGAGCAACGCTGGTTTGAGGCCCAAAATAAGTACAACGCTGGTTTAAGGCTCAAAAATACATAATTGGAAGTAGTGAGAAAAAATAAGAATTTCAATGTCAAGAGATAGAGCCAAAATGACAGTTGAAAATAGTGGAAAAAGATACGAGAACTTACAGCGATTTAAAATATGTCAGGTCATCATGTAATCGCCTAGTCCAGCCCAAGAATCGGTCATCCCATGTCAATATATAGAAAATTGTTCGATCTAGAAGAGAATTGACGATTCGCTGCAATAAAATATCATTTTGCTACAATAAAAACACCTATACATCGATTTAGACTAGTTTTTTATTGGTTTAGTGATTTTGCACATGTTTTTTTTTTCGATTCACTATTTTTTCTGCAGAGTAAACTGCTGATCTGGGATGTCAATTTACCAATCCATACAAATTTTTGTGACGCCCGATCTTAGTCACCAATTTGTTTTTTAGCTTGAAACATGGGCAAGCTTTCTATGCTTCTCCAACAGCATAAAACTTATATACTTCCCCTTATCCAACTTTCTATTTTGAATGGAGGGCTAAGATTGCCCCCATCACAATATCACGTCTCTACACTACTTTACTTTTAATTTTTTTTATAAACTATTTTGACACTAAATTTTAATCGTTCAATCTTTTATTAAACTCGCACTAGCAAAATAAAATGACCAAAATACCTTTGAAAGCTTCAAGAGGTATTTTAGTCATTATATTTTATAAAAAAATTATTTTTAATATTTTTTATAGGTGCGTCTCAATGAGAAAATAACACGTATCAAATTTTGTATTCATACAATTTATATAAAAAATATTAAAAATAAAATACTAAAAAGATGTAGGATCTAAGATCAAACGGTGAGTGGCTTTTTTTTATCAAAATTAGACTGCAGGATGGTAAGTATATGATAATGATAATTATTCTATGCTGTAAAAAAGTGTAGAAGCCTTTCCTCTAAAAGATATGGTTTTAATAGCGTGTATGGTCCTTAATAAAAACAAAAAGACAGATAAAAAATCCCAATTATTTGACTTTTAATAGACATAAAAAATCCTAATTAATTGAAAAATACGTAAAGTTCTATAAATAGTTCCAATTAATTGAGAAATGATAATGAATGAACTGTGATGTCGGCGTGTTTGAGAGAAGGGAGAACAGAGAAGCAAGGGAGCATACGCCGTCAGGGAGAGAGGATAAAAGAGAAACAAGAGCGCGCCGTTAGAGAGAGAGAGAGAGAGGATTAAAGAGAAGCAAGAGGAAGAGGAGTGCGTGGTCGGGATATGGGTCCATATGATTATTAAGGAAGTGGAAAGTGTGGAAATTGGAGGACTGATTTGGTAGTGTCCACGTGTACGATTTGATTGGTCTACTTTCTATTTGTAATGATATACCTACCTTACATTTTTATAATAGGGTAGGCGTAGAAGTTTTTTAAAACCTAAAATTATTGGTATTTTGATAGTCTTAAAATACTTGCCTTTTTTTTTTTTTTCTAAAATAAGTGGGGAGAGGGCCAGCCCTTAGTAGGAATTGAGCCTAAGCCTAGGCTCTTTTATTTTTCATAATACTTGTTTCACTAGTTAATTTACAAAATGTGATCATAAACCAAAACTTTCGTGATTAACATTAGGAAAAAGTTTATATAGAGCCGAGGCTCTAAACAATCAAATTAGAGCCCGCCTAAATTTTTTTACTATAACATATTGTTTTGATGTTTAAATATCCTCGAATTAATTTTTTTACTATAACATATTGTTTTGATGTTTAAATATCCTCGAATTGATCATCTTGACATCAAGATGCATATGGACATAAAAAAAAAATAGATTTCAAATTTTAGAAATAGTACATCTTGTAATGTATTTGTTGACTATCAATTTTCAATGTTTTTAAGTTTTTATAGATCCGCTTGATCTTCACTATTTTTTAAGCTTTCAAATTTATAAGTAAAGATGGAAAATCTATTTTAAGGCTACCATAAAGATTTTCCGTATTGAAATCACATTTCTCAATACTATTTGAAGGTGTACTTTACTTTGATTGTTTGTACCTCGTCCCTATACAAACTGCACATTCTATGACCATCCACTTTTTCAAAGCTGAAATTATTGGTATTTTGTAAAATATTGGTTTTTTTTTTTAAAAAAAGACAAAAGATTCTGTCAAAAATATGAAAAGCCAAGAATTAGGTAAGTTATATAATCATGAATATTTCATGGTTAACTTAAAAAAAATAGAACGGCCAAAGCTTTTATGTAAAGATAACCCAAGATAAAAAAATAATTTGTAATTATTATATAGAGATTGTTTATAAAGAGATCATTTATCTTTTGTACATGGAAGTACAATCATTTTTGTCTCTTAAATTTTAACTCTTGAATAGACACAAAGTTAAAAAAAATAAAAATAAATCAACTTGCAGCTCACACCAAATCGTCTAATCTGACATCTAATGAGTGAGAATGATTATGACCTCCCCATATAAAAGATAAATACCATCTTTGTAGAAAAATCCCATAAGGTTATTGTTAGAAGAAGAAGAAAAAATAATCTCAATATATGATTGCCGTTAATTAAAACATGAAAATCCAAAAATGTAAAACAATGATCCTAATGCAACCGCATTAAAGAAATTTGAGATATTGGCTAGAATTTTGAATTTATTTTTCTAAATTTTTTGTGAGGAATTTTCAGGTCCATGGATATGCTTATTTAGTTTTATTTATTTATTTTAGAGGTATTTATTTTTTTGAGATATTTTTATGTAAGTGTAAAAAGGATTTTTAATTAGTATCCTAGGTGGGGTTTAAATATATTCTTTGTTTTGTTTGATATAGCGACAGACGTGCGAAAAAAGTAATTCTTAGAATAGTGGGCATAAAGCGAGACAAAATAGATGGGCGCAAGAGAGGGAGTTAAGTAGGATGAAGTTAACTTGATTGGGGAGAGAGAGAGAGATTAATGTAGAGAGAGAGAGAGCGTACCTTTGGAATAATTATGTATGAAAATTTGTTTCATGCGGCCGGATTGTATTTTTACATTCGTGGTCCCAGAGGTATAAAGCATCTATCTCGGAGGTGGACGCAGATAGCTGGTCTATTTAAAAATAATTAAAATTAATTATTTAAATATATTTTTAATAAAATTATTATTTTTAATTTTTATTTATTTAGTTCATATTCATGATCTCTGTGTTAGAGATTACATGTTCTTAAATATTAGGTCAAAAAGGTTTCGACACGGACTCATAAAAACCATGTCTTTTATGTACTCGATTATTTTTCTTTTTTAGATGCTTGTTCTAAAAAGAGAAGGGGGACGTCCCATAAAAGAGACTTGGTGTTTTTTAAAGAATTATTTTGTGAAAAAAAGAAGATAGCTTCTTCAACTTGATTTGCAACTATAACTATTATCCTTTTGTTGTTGTATTTTTTATTTGTCTAAGGATGAAAAAAAAGGTGAATTTAATTTCCCACATCCCTTTCATATCAAATCCAATCAAAATGTTGTATTGTATATACCAACAAAAAATAAAAAATATAAAATTAATCAAACTTCCATATACAAGAAAGCAACCAAATGTTTATACGAATCCATATATACTTGAGTCTCACATATAATTGAAAGCAACCAAATGTTTATACGAATCCATATATACTTGAGTCTCACATATAATTCCTGGTTGCTAAATCTTAATCACCACTTAACCACTCTCTTGCTCTTTCACAATGATGCTCTGGGTTTAGAGAAAAGAAGATTTTTCAGCAGGTTGTGCGTCTTGAGATATAAAGTTGTTTTGAGATATTATTCTTTTGGTAACTATTGAGCTATTTTTGGGTAAATACTATTCATTTATTTTTGAAGGGTGCGATTTGTATGGAGCCCATGATCTAAATAATCAAATTAGAGCTTACCTTCAAATAGTATTGAGAAAAGTGGTTTCAATACTGAAAATCTTTGTGATAGCCTTAGAATATATTTCATTGTTATTTATAAATTTAAAGCTTCAAAAATAGTTTAGATTGACAGATCTATGAAAACTTGAAAATCTTGAAATTGACGGTCCAAAAATGTGTTACAAAATACACTATTTCCAAAACTTGAAATCTATTTTTTTCTCGTGTCCATGTATCTTGATGTCGAGATGATCACTTTGAGGATATTTGGGCATCAAAACAACATCTTTTAGGGAATTTTTTGAGGTAGGTTCTAATTTAATTGTTTGGAGCCTCAACTCTATATAATCTTTTCCCATTGTTTAATACACTTGTTTTTAAAGGAATATGTTGGTGAAATTTTTTGATGGATTTTTTTTTTTTTCAAAATCAAGTATTAATATGTAATAATTATAAAATTTCAAAAAAAAAAAAAAAAAAAGGAAAGAAACTTTTAATAAGTGATGGTTTATATGAGCATGATGGTCCTTAGGGACCATCACTATTTTCAAAATCTTTTGGTTAAGTTTATTTTGTTTGCTCGTGCCTTGTTAGGTCAAGTGGACGTGGGCTTTAAGCATATAAGGGGTATTGTAACGGTTACACCTCGTTTATGAGGTGTCACTTAATAAAATATTATAATAAGGTATCGTAAGAGTTTAAATAGACTTCCACCCTAGAAAACTTCTGAAATCTTTCTCTTTCTAGTCAAAATACAGTGAGCTCCTCTCCCTAGCCAAATTTTTATCGGAAGTTCCCTTTCAAATATTTTAGGTAAGTGACATCGTCTTCTTGAAAAATAGTTTGTTTTAATAAATAGTGATATTTCCGTTCAGGATCTTTATTTTATACGTTTTGTGTGTAAGTGACCTCATTGTCTTGAAAAATAATCTATTCTTTTTAAAAATAAAATAAAATAATTATTTCTGCTTATTATCATGAATTTTAGGCGCGATAAATTTTATGCTCACACGACTTCATTATCTTGAAAAATAATCTTTTTAATAAAAATTATGATATTTTATCTATGTTAGAAATTTTAAATGCTGTAAATTCTTAGAAAAATACATTATTTATTTTTCTTGTCTATTGTTAGAAAATTTTAGATACTATCAAATTATTAGAAATAAATGTGATATTTCTGTTTTTTGTAAAATTGTGAGATTTCTGTTTTTTGTAAAATTGTGAGATTTCTTTCTACTGTTTTTAAATATTTAGACATTGTGAATTTCATGCGCAAATGACTGCCTTACTATTTGAAAAATGATATTTTTGCATTTGATTATAGCATTGTTGTGAAATGTTTATTTGTAAAAAAATATCCCTATCTTTTTCAGTAATCAAGTACACAAATTTAGAGGACTAAATTTCTTTAAGGGGAGAAGAATGTAATAATTCTATTTTTTTTTTTAAAAAAAAAAAAGAAAAAAAGTAGGAAAGAAACTTTTAATAAATGATGGTCTCTATGAGCATGATGGTCCTTAAGGACCATCACTATTTTCAAAATCTTTTGGTTAAGTTTCTTTTGTTTGTTCCTACCTTTGCCACGTCAAGTGGACGTAGGCTTTAAGCATATAAGGGGTATTGTAACGGTTACACCTCGTTTATGAGGTGTCGCTTAATAAAATACTATAATAAGGTGTCGTAAGAGTTTAAATACGAGAGGCGAGGACTCCCACCCTAGAAAACTTTTGAAATCTTTCTCTTTTTGGTCGAAACACCGTGAGCTCCTCTCCCTAGCCGAATTTTTATCGGAAGCTCCCTCTCAAATATTTTAGGTAAGTAACATCGTCTTTTTGAAAAATAGTTTGTTTTTAATAAATAGTAATATTTCCGTCCAGGATCTTTATTTTATAAGTTTTGTGTGTAAGTGACATTATTATCTTGAAAATAATTCGTTCTTTTGAAAAATGAAATAATTATTTTTGCGACCTCATTATCTTGAAAAATAAATATATTTATTTTTAAGAATTTACAGCATTTAAAATTTCTAACATAGATAAAATATCACAATTTTATTCAAAAGATTATTTTTCAAAATAATGAGGTCGCATGCACATAAAATTTATCACGCCTAAAATTCTTGATAATAAGCAGAAATAATTATTTCATTTTATTTTTAAAAAGAACGAATTATTTTTCAAGATAATAATGTCACTTATACACAAAACTTATAAAATAAAGTTCCTGGATTGAAATATCACTATTTATTAAAAACAGACTATTTTTCAGGAAGACGATGTTAATTACCTAAAATATTTGAGAGGGAGCTTCCGATAAAAATCCGGCTAGGAAAAGGAGCTCATTGTGTTTCAACCAGAAAAAGAAAGATTTAAGAAGTTTTCTAAGGTGGGAGTCGTCGCCTCTCGTATTTAAACTCTTACGATACCTTATTATAATATTTTCTTAAGTGACACCTCATAAACGAAGTGTAACCGTTACAATACCCCTTATATGCTTAAAGCCCACGTCCACTTGACGTGGCAAGGCAGGAGGAGCAAACAAAAGAAACTTAACCAAAAGATTTTAAAACTAGTGATGGTCCTTAAGGACCATCATGCTCATATAGACCATCACTTATTAAAAGTTTTATTAATTTTTGTTTATTTTTTTTATTTGAAATTTTAGAATTATTACATTATTTATTTCTAATAATTTTATTGTATCTAAAATTTTCTTTAATAAGGTGTCGTGAGAGTTTAAATACGAGAGGCGAGGACTCCCACCCTAGAAAACTTCTAAAATCTTTCTCTTTCTGGTCGAAACACAGTGAGCTCCTCTCCCTAACCGAATTTTTATCGGAAGCTCCCTCTCAAATATTTTAGGTAAGTGACATCGTCTTCCTGAAAAATA
>NW_006500125.1:4976191-5058034 GCF_000471905.2 Amborella trichopoda | reverse complement strand
GTAAGGCTCTAATAATTGGGTTTTTTTAGCGGATTAGGGTTTTCTGCCAATTCAAGATTTTAGTAGCCAAATTTTCATCGATTTAGTCAACTATTTATTGTAGTCCATATATGATTATATAATTAATCCATGATAATTCTATGATTTCTTTTGTGTGATGTAAATTTAATGGTCAATATAAGTTCATATAAGGAAAGAACATCTCAATATTCATAAATTGATAAAAACAATGAAAGTTAATAATGTAATACCCCCATTTCTTATTGTGTTCCTAAAAAACAACATTTATCATGAATTTTAATATTTTTTTTGAATTTTTTTAAGGTTTAATTCGAGCGATTTGGCCCCATTCTCTATCCGGATCGCCGATTCGCCTATCCGGATCGGTTTTTGGGATGCCCGATCTAATTCACCGATCCGTTTTTTAAACCATTGATTTGAAATAAACAAATAGACCACTTGCTGCCATTGATTACATCTTATTTTATTCAATGACTAAAACTAAGACAATGTTTATGGGACTAAGAAAGCATAAGAAATAAAATAGGGTGCGGTTTGTATAGAGCCGAGGCTCTAAACAATCAAATTAGAGGCCACCTTCAAATAGTGTTAAGAAATATGGTTTCAATACTGGAAAGTTTTGTGATAGCCTTAAATTATATTTTCATCTTTAGTTATAAAATTTAAAGCTTAAAAAATAGTGTAGGTCGAGTAGATCTATGACAACTTAAAAATCTTGAAAATGTCCAAAAATGCGTTACAAGATGCACTATTTCCAAAACTTAAAATTCATTTTTTTCTTATGTATATGAATCTTGATGCCGAGATGATCAATTTGATGATATTTGGGCTTCAAAACAACATTTTCTAGTGAAAGTTTTGAGGTAGACTCTAATTTGATTGTTTAGAGCCTAAGCTCTCTATAAACTTTTCCCAATAAAATACTGCAAATCATGAAGCAAGATGCCGGAAGATTACCTCAATTGGACTTAGTACGCCCCACCCCTGGTCTCCTCCTCCAATGAGGCATGGGATTAATGATCTATCTCAAGTATTTGAAGCATGAGAAAACCTTAGCTACAACTCTTAATCAATATGAGTGCATAGAACTATGGATCAAATCCTCAATGCCTTTGAACATATAAGTATGAAGTATCCCTACTTTTGATCTCTTATGAGGGCGTGTCCCCTATCTCTCTTAGAGAGATGAGATCTTGGATAAGAGAGAGAGAAGTCCTAGAGGGTGGCGTGCCACCCTAGAGAGATTTTGGACAGAGAGAAAGAGATATTGTGTAGAGACTTAGAGATGAAAGAGTCTCTATTTATAGACTTATCAAGGAGAATGGTTTTTTAGGGATAACCATTCTTGTAGAATGATTCAGATATATTGATCTTAGGAGACATGTTGGGTGGGAGATTAGAGTCATCCATTCTTTAGATCACCCATCATGATTCAAAGAATGATGCATAACTTTATCCTTCTGGTTCCTAAACCTATACCATCAAATAGAAAATATGAAAAATATAAGATAATGTTTTATTTAAAGAAAAAGTTTATATAGAGTCGAGGCTCTAAACAATCAAATAAGAGTTCACCTCAAAAATTTCACTAGAAAAGGTTGTTTTGATGCTCAAATAGCCTCAGATTGATCATATAGACACCAAGATGCATGGACATGAGAAGAAAATGGATTTCAAGTTTTGGAAATTGTGCATCTTGTGACATTTTTTTTAACCGTCAATTCTCATGATTTTCAAGTTTTTATAGATCTATTCGATCTACACTATTTTTGAATCTTTAAATTTTATAATAAAGTTGAAAATATATTTTAAGTCTATTACAAAGATTTCTAGTATTGAAATGACATTTTTCGACACTATTTGAAGGTGCGCTTTACTTTGATGGTTTAGAGCCTCCACTCTATACAAACCTCACCCTGTACTTAATTAAATTCCTTTTAGAAGTCCAATCTCTTTAGGATTATATGAAACATATCATGTTAATTGTTTCCTTGCCTTGCTCACAAGGCATATCAAAAGAAAATGACTACCCACTTTAAGTGGGGTGTGCCACCTATGTAGACAATGGGTGGTCCCCACGCACATCTACATAAATATTTATGGTGGGCCCTCATATTAAATATGATTTTTAAAATTAAAAAATTTATTTTTAGAATATGGAAAATAATTTTTTTAAAATATTTAAATATTGAAAATTAAATATCTCATAATTTATAAATTCATTTTGTAAAAATAAAATATTCAGATATTCATAAAAATTTAAATAATCAATCTAAAAATCATATAAAATCAAAATAATTAAAAATGAATATTTTCGACCAACAATTTAGACTTCTAAGAACCAACAATTTGTACAATCAACATTTGTACTACCAACATTTTAGACTTCTAAGAGCCAAACCCACATTCCAACTACAACAATTTGTTTAACATAGTCTACAAGTTGAAGATTTGTCAAAAAATGATTTGATTCCTCTTTTTGTTCAGTTATGATGCCTTTCTTGTACTTAAAGACCAAGCTGCACAAAATCTTTCATGAAACTCACACACACATACATACATTTAGAGATAGACATATAGATATAGAGTGAGAGGGTGGTGATGCCTCTTTGATCATGGAAATTAAAAATTATATGCAATTTTGTGATTCCCATTCGTGCTTGATGACTCAAATACAATTGAGTTTATTTAATTCTGAAGTTTCTTGTAAAAATGACAACTAAAAATATTTGGAGGAGGGCGGTGGGTGAATGAAGTTTACAAATTGTCAAGCAGATATTTTTTCAACACCTACCAAAGGTTACTAGCGATGAGAAGCTAACCTTGACCATATGGTACTTGCCAAAGCTTTAGAAACTATAAAAATTGACAATTACTCTACCTGTCAAAATAAGGTATGGTTTGTATAGGGCTGAGGTTTGAAATAATATCGAAAGACATAGTTTCATTACTCAAAATCTTGTGATGGCCTGAAAATTTATTTTTATCTTTAATCATAAAATTTAAAGCTTAAAAAATAGTACAGATCGAGTATATCTATGAACACTTTATAATATTGACAATTGACAATGCAAAAAATGTATTACAAGATACATTATTTCTAAAGAATTGGAATCCATTTTTTCTTATGTTCATGCATCTGGAGGTCGAAATGGTCGATTTGAGGACTTTTGGGCATTGAAACAACCTCTTCTAGTCAATGTTTGAAGTACGCCTTAATTTGATTGTTAAGAGCCTCAACCTTATGTAAACTTTTTCTAATCAAAATATCAACTATAATTATCCAAAACTGAACCAACATGAGTTCAATTTAACAACCTACTGACAATTGTTTGCGTATACATCCGTATCTATACGGATAAATATATGTATGGGTAATGATGGAAATATTTATCTTTTGTTTATCTCTTTAGATATTTATTATTCTTTTGTTTATCTCTTGAGATATTTATCTATTCAGATATGGGCATGTACACAGGGATAATTACGGTGGGTAAGAGTTTATATTGTGCTTATCTTGTATCAGTTTGGTTAGTTTAGGAAGGTAAATAGATAAGGTTAAATTAAAGTTAGGAGAGTTAGTTAAATCGAAGGGGAGTTTTATTAAGAATGTTTTAGATAAAAAAGTGGGAAGCATGACTTTGGATAAAATGTGGAAAATCTTATCTTTTTTGGTACGTGATGGTTAAAGAAAGAAGATATGGATCATCAAGAAACTAGGTTA
The DNA here is from genome assembly GCF_000471905.2 of Amborella trichopoda. The sequence goes on along the minus strand of NW_006500125.1, from coordinate 5,054,289 downwards.
AGAGAGAGAAAATAGGGAAGAAGAGATAAAATAGGAAAAGTGTAGAGAGAGTTTTTTTGTTAATGTTTATCTTATTTTTTAGTCTATTTAAAGGGAGGCTTCCCTTTACTGTAAGAGAGGTAGATGAGTTAATAAAATTTCGTCTCGTGAAGAGATTATTTGGGGTGGATTCTTACTCAAACCTTGAGAGGGGGTATATTCTCTCAACTTTGAGGTGAATTCCTTGCAGAGGGTATATTCTCCCAACCAATGAATTCCCTCGCAGACCTTGAAAGAGGGTATATTCACTCAACCTTGGGGTGGACTCCCTCTCAGATCTTGAGAGAGAGTATATTCTTTCAACTTTTTATTTTTATTTTTTTTCTGGTTTTATTTTATCAATTTACATCAGTGTATGGTATACATCTCTTGGTTACATTACATATGTGTTGTGTATATCGACACACAACATTATGGATACCTATAGGTGTAGGTGTCTAGTCAGTAATTACCAGTATTGGTTAATTAGTAATTATCAATATCGGTTGATATCTATCGAGAATTATTATTAGTCGTATATTTATATGGGTCTTATACATTCTTAATTATTATTAAATATAGAGTTCTCTCCGTATTATGATTTTCTTACATGGTATAAGAGCCATAGACTCTTCGGCTCATATCTGAGCGAGCCAACCTCAGATCTGATTTTGGGAAGGCTCATATTCGTTCTGAAAATTTCATATGCATCCTCCTATCTCTGTCAGAGCATGAAGTCTATTTCTCTCTCTCCTAACAAATCTGGTTTTCTCTCTCTTACTGATCACCCTCTTACTGATCGCCCCCTTTCCATGTCCAAAGTTTCCCCCTTTCTCTCCCTGCAACGCTCTTTGTTTATAAGCAGGCTTTTCCTTCTCTCTGTCTCCAAATTCCACAGCTTTGCCAAAGTGAAGTCCCCCAAAAGCAACAGCTCAGCAAAACCCAATTCCTAGAGAGACCATTTATGATGATCCTCTCTCTCTCTCTCAAATCGATCTGTTTTCTTTCTCTCTCTCTAAAGTCCAAAGAAGACGATGCCTGCGGCTCACCAAGAGGGGATCTTAGTAAGCGTTACTATATAATCTCAGACTGTACGTAGTGAATTAAGTGCCCTCGAAACCTTTTCATTTTCCACAACTTTCTCTCTCTGCGTTTTTTCTCTCTCTACACTAAATATTACTATGATTTTCTCATATGAGTTAATTCCTGTAGGACTCACATTCATTTGCTTTTCCTTGCAAAAAGTTTCTACTTTTCACCGTTCTTTCTTCTTCTCACCTCCTCTCTTTCCCACAAATATATATCTGTAAAATGTCTCTCTCTATGTAGAGAGAAATCCACAAGTTCATATTTTGATATTCATTTACTCTCTCTGAAATTGCTATTTGTAAATCCTGATTCAGTGTAACCATTCTTTCTTTCTTCACGCCCCACTTTCCATTTCTCTCTTCATTCTCATCCTCAAAACTCCCAATATATTTATATATCTTTCTCTCTCTAATTGATCTACCACATCGCATCATGGTTTTCCCATCTCTCTATTGATCTTTTCTCTATTCTCTCTCTCGATCTTCCTCTGATCTCTCGCATCTCTCTACCCTTAAAATCTCTGCCCCCTAATCTTTCTTTGTTTCTTGGTCTCTCTCTGCTTTCTCAATCTCACAGTCTCTTTACTTTCTCGATCACTCAGATATTCTCTCTCTTTATCTCTCTTTCTTATCTCTTGGCCTCTAATGAGATGCCTTTGTTGATCATGATCTAAAACCCTTCTCTAAATCCACCTTTGAAAATGGCCTTTGAAAAGGACCGATTTGCACTATCTAGCCACCGAGTCATGTTTTCGATTCTTTGATCTCTCTCTATCGAGTCGTGTTTTCGACTCTCTGATCTCTCTCTATCGAGTCGTGTTTCGACTCTTTGATTTCTCTCTATTGAGTCGTGTTTCATGTTTCAACTCTCTGATTTCTCTTTGTCGAGTCGTGTTTCGACTCTCTGATCTGTTTATTTGTCAAGTCTTGTTTCGACTCTCTGATTTATTTTGGATTTTCCTGTTTTCAACTCCAAATCTAATATCCAATTGTTGGTACGCCGCTTATTTCTATTGGCTCTTCCACGGGCCTTCTGTTTGATGATCGCATTTATCGATCCCGAATATTCCGAAAGCCTGTTTGTTTGATGTTGACAAATCGACTTAATGTTAAAAAATGAAAATAGCACACGCCAACATAGTAAAAAAGAGGATCCACAATGCAATTTTTCCATTTGATAATGTAGCAATACTCATACATTCATTCTCCAAATCATAAAAGTACATTTATAGTTACATTTGTATATAACTTAATAAAGAAAAGACTACCAAGGGAACTCTATGATGTATTTGTAAACAAAATATGGAATATGCAAAGAACAAAGCATTTAATAAACATTTATGCCATTACTGATCCATTCAACCTCTGACAATCGATAAATGCAAATGAATTATGGATATACCATTCAAAAAATAGAATTGTAGACATAATGTAGTCTAAAATTATTTACCTTAGCTTCATGCCCCATTGCGGGTATTTCCATGTCAGAGCTGCATAAGTTGCACATTAGTGAGTTGTTGACGTCTTTCAAAAATTACAATATTCAACTAAACATTATTAATAGTTTTAACCTTGAGTCAATTACATCTATTATGCCCAACAATATATCTAAACATACTTCCTCTTGCTTGTCATCTCGTCCCATGATGCGTTGTATATTGTGTTGCTAGGCCGCTTCTTTGCTCAACCACATGGTGGTCCAAGTATAGAAATGTTTGAGTTAGTCAATGATATATAAATATGATTAGGTATGACATCATCTTTATTGTAACTTGAGTCAAACAAGTAGCTCCTTTTTCATACTCCAATCTCTTTGTTTCTAATTTTTCAAAGAACTCCAGGAAACCATTTTTTATAAATGCCGAGAGTCTTTTAATAACTAACCCCTTTGCCATAGTTATTTAGGCAACTCAACTTAGATCATCATAACGAGCAGTTTGAGACTCTTTATAGTTGGCCCTAATCTCGACATCACCACCATCTAATAGAATCCATTTGTTCACTTCCTTTGTCCTTTGTTTCATGATGTAATGGTGGGGGATGAGCATAACATTATTAAAATAAAAAATCTTTAAGACATGGGCACAAAGAAAACTAGCATTCTCATACAAGTGCTAAATACAATTTGCTTAGATTTCTAATTCATTGAATAACACTGTATATTGCAACTTATTCACGTAATATTTATATACTTTGTATGTGGTCATTGGTCCTTCAACTCCTGTAGCATTTGAAACCATGGGTGGCATCTTTAAGATTTTCTCAACAAATTTCTTATTTATACCATTAGTTGTATTGCTCAACCTCTTTCTTTTCAAAGGGGAATGTTGTTCTCATCACTGAAATGCCACTAGTGCTCATGAAATCCATCATGTTTTTTTTCTCACATATATGATCAATTGCTTGTTGATACTACTTCAAAAAAGTGGAAAAGTTGGTGTGTGAATTTACATATCGTTTAATGAAATTAGTATCATAAGTCATTCGTTGACTAAACCATGTACCGGCCAGAAATGTGTCTATTATATACATATCAATCCACTGAGATGACATCTACACAATGTGTCTAGCCGTTCATTAGCCCCAAGCTCAAATTTTTAAAGCATTCTTGGCCAACACCGCTCAAAATAATTAATTGTCTCATTATAATTAATAATTCTATGTAGCTCATTTAAGAGTCCTAGATGTTTAAACTCAACGAGCCCTAAAGTTTCTTGAAACTTTTGTGCTATGTGTCATATGCATAATCGATGTCATGCATTTGAAAAAAAAAATTTAATTGCCAAACCCATAGCTATGTCGTAATGGGTAATGATGCAACCTAGTCCGTGGCCTTCCATAGCTTCTAATTAATATCTAAATAGCCAAGTGAAGCACTATTTTGTCTCATTTTTAATCAATGCACAACCAAGCACTACATTATTGCCATGGTGGTCTGCTCCAATAATGGCGGGCAAAAGGCAAGTGGTATGCATTTGTCTTATATATTGTGTCAAAAATAAGTACATCATCAAAGCACTTATATGATATCTTTGAACATGAATCAATCCATAGCACATTACAGATTTGGTCCACCTCATCAAGCAATAATTTATAGAAAACCCTAGGTTCGCCTTAGGATACTCACAAAAGTAGGTCAAAAGCGCCTCCCAGTCTCTCCCTCTAACATTTACCTTCCTACATGTGTAATGGATAAGGTTTTTGAGATCTATTTAAGTGAAAGCCAAAGCCTATGCACCATCAACATGTTGTGTTAAAATTTATATAATTTTATGCACACTAACCCTTGCTAACGATAACACTCAAGGATGTGCTAGTGTAATCTCAAATGACGTAACTTTGATGACGATTGACGATTGTAAGCTTATGTGAATGATTACAATCCATTTTCGTTCCTTGACCTTGTGTACCCTTAATATTAATTTGCGTCCTTCCTTTGTTATTGGTTGAGGGCAAATGCTTATTTCATATATTGAATAATATTTGCTTTATTTTAAACAAATATAATCTCATATATAGATATTTATCCTTGTTCCTCCTTGGCCTATTTGGATTAATGCTAAAGCCTCATCGATGAGTATGTGCATTGTAAAATACATACACAGCATCTATAGATAAAAATTCCATTCCTAGAAATGGCTCCTACTCATGCCCTACATTGGCTTGATCATCACAAATTGTTGGGACCTCGTCATACAAACGATCTTCCTAACCATTCCCAGTTCCTACTTCATCATAACTCTCGTCCAAAAAATTGTAGGTACGACAACCTCACTGGGTATGGGAGCCTCAATATGTTCGACGATGGTAGGGTTTGAGGACATACGACCATATCAAGTATTCTCCATGGATTTTAATCTCCAATAGCTAAATGTGAACAATAAACAGAGGTTCATTTTTATTAAATTCAAACACAAATTGGAATACTAAAACAAAGCTACACATAGAAGAAAAATACATGAAAAAGCACAAATATTGGGATTTTGGCCCTAGCATAAAGAGTTACAAAATCCAGACAAATGGAAACACACACATACAAGAAAACATATGGTGGCTGAAAATTATATCACAGATATGCAATAATAAACAGACATAAAGATATAAACTATATCAAATCAAATAAAACTTGCACATTTTTCTCAACTGGTCGTTCACATAAACTTCATTACAAGCAACCCCAACAATATAGTATTCACACACAAAAACACCACTATTCTCCAACAACTTATTTAGAATAAAAAAACTAATGTAGAGAACCAAGACGAAGTAAATACACAAAAAAAAAAAAAAAAAAAAATACAAACTCTAAATGGTGATTTCCCCCCTCTTCGCGAGCTGAAGTAGGTGGTCTTCTTAGAGATCATGATGGTGCCACTATTTTCTCTTATGCTGGGCCATGTGGATCTACCACGGCTAGCCAGACTGAGATGGTTTCTCTTCTTTAGGGTCTACAAATTATTGTTAGCAGAGGTATTCAAGGCATTATTTTGGTCGAATGAGATTATATGAATGTTATGAAATGGTGTAAACAAGAGCAAAGAATCCCTTGGTCCCTTCATGTCTTCTGGCTAAAGATCGATGATATTTGTATTTCGTTTGGCCATCATGTTTCTTTTGTTCATGTTTATTGGTAGACGAATGATATTGCTGACCGGTTAGCAAAGCTTGGTGCTTCTCTTTCCTCCTTTTTAATTTCTGATTCCCTAATTCCAGCATTGTAATTTTATGCTCCTGCAACGATTTCTTAATAAAAGCCCCTAAACTTTGTCAAAAAAAAAAGAAGTAAATTATATAAAAAATCAAAATTGCTCTACTTTCAATTTAATAATTGATTTATTTACTTGAAAATTGAAAAATTTACAATTACCAAAGCAATAACGCATATTCTTCATATTCACTTTCAAAACACATTTGGATTGCACAAAGTTGAGTTTGTACATAGAGAAACTACTTTATTTGGATAGAGGCATCTCCTTGTACATGAGATAGATTGCTACCCTCTTATTATTGATAGTGACTCCAAGTTGCTAGTTGACTCACTCACCATCACAACTCTTCCCCATGAAGGCTTCACATCTTCTTGTCCAACTATAGTGCAAAGCTCTCCTCCTTTGCAGATTACCAGTGGCATATATTACATTATTTCGAGAAGTGAATATGACTGTTGATTGACTGGCTAAGCATGCGGCATTCATGGCTCAAGCCACAATTTGGCAAGCCCATCCCCTTGATTTGTCACGCCTTTCATTTCAAGGGACAATGACCATTTCCCATTTGAAAGGCCTGTTTAATTTCTTCTACATAATTTTCTCCGCGATGTAACATTCTTCTTGTTTTCATTAATAAAAACAAAATAAGTAAGGGCTCGTCAAAAAAAAAAAAAAAGCTATTTTATTTGGTGTTCTACCTCCAAAAGTGGATATTTATTTGATCTCAAACTTTTTTGGATCATCATTGTGAACAATTGCCAAGAGATTAAAAACGCTTTCTCCATACTTTAATTTTATTCTCTCATTGAAAACTTTGTTAATTAGTTTTTTTTATGGGAAAGATAAAAGATGCTTTCCCCCTTGTAAAACCTTAGATCTATTGTTCGTTAGCGGTAGAGGTGCAAATTTAGGTTTTTGAGGAGAAGAGAGCATTTTTTTTAAATAGTGAAACTAAGGGAAATTTATCAAAAAAACACCGGATAGATTTTTACCAAATATCTGTGAGGCATTTCATCAAACAATTTGCAACAAATCGTACGCGTCATCTTCTTGAATGACCGATGGATCTCCAAAGTATTTTTCGCTGAACTGATATCACAATATTTTGTTAAATAAGTTCCACTGATGTGATAGACGTTTCTGACAGTGATTTAAAAACCAGATCATGTGGTTGAACCAGTCACGCACCAATTCCTAGTCGATCTGTGAACCAGTTGAATCGAATCGATTTGACCTGTTCGGCCACTTCGAGCTTGCAAAAAAGTTTGAAAAATCAAAATGAGTTGGATTTTTAAAACAATTGATGAATTTTTGTGCATGCCCATAAAATTTTTAAAATCCTGATTCTTAATGTGATTAATTCCACCATTGTTTGCCCCCCTCTTATTATGATCTAGTATAGTCCCATACTGGCATGAGATCAGACATGTTGAACCTACAAATATAACAAAAATAATAACATAAATGAGGAATTCTATGTTGAAAAATTAAATGACACAAAGCGCTGGACTAACCAACAACAAGACCGAAGTGTATTATTAGTGCAAAAAAATTCAAATAAGTATATGATTATTATTGAAAAATTATTGAAAACCCCACCTGACACACCTAGAAAAAAGAAATTAACAATATATATACAATACATTTATAATATTCTCAACTTTTAAGGAAAACCTAAATGGAAATAAAAACTAAAAGTAAATAAATAATTACTTACTAGAAATCATCCCAATCCTACCACACAATGTCAAATATGAAAAACAAAAAATTTGACAATATATTTACCATAAACATCTGATATTCTCAAAATTCCTTACAAAAACCCTAAATCGAGACAAAATAAATTAAAAATATAAATATTATTCAAAAAATTAAGTTATTCGTTTTGATAGATCCTAAATCCTCCTAGATCAAAATCACTTAAAGGCATGTTTGGGTACATGGATTCCTTATATCTTGTATTTTGCCAAAATTCGCCGTTTCGATTGCTTAATGACTAGGATACTTAAAATCAGGAAAAATCAAAATCATGGAAATAAGACCTACTTTTCTATGATTTCATTTCGACACCAAAACCTGTTTTTTTAGAGCGAGAAAGTACCTAAATTTTTTAAAGAGAGAAACTATCTCAAAATTTGTAGAGAGAAAAACTATCTCAAATTTTAACTTTTAGAGAGAAAAAGTATGTTAAAATTTTAGAGAGAAAAGTAGGTTAAAATTTTAGAGAGAGAAAGTACCAAATTTTTTAACAAGAGTAACTATATCAAAATTTTAGAGAGAGAAACTATTTCAAATTTTAACTTTTAGAGAGAGAAAGTTTGATAATATTTTAGAGAGAGAAAGTATGTTAAAATTTTAGATAGAAAATGTACACTTTTTTAGAGAGTTAACTATCTCAAAATTTTAGAGAGAGAAATTATCTCAAAATTTAACTTTTAGCGAGAGAAAATATGATAAAATTTTAGAGAGAGAAAGTATGTTAAAATTTTAGATAGAAAATGTACACTTTTTTAGAGAGTTAACTATCTCAAAATTTTAGATAGAGAAATTATCTCAAAATTTAACTTTTAGCGAGAGAAAATATGATAAAATTTTAGAGAGCGAAAGTACCAATTTTTTTTAGATAGATAAACTATCTCAAAATTTTAGAGAGAGAAACTATATCAAATTTTAAGTTTTAGATATAAACGATCATATTTTAGAGAGAAAGTACATGAAAATTTTTAGAGAGAGAAACTATCTCAATTTTTTTAGAGAGAGAAACTATTTCAAAACTTTTAGTGAGAGAAGCAATCTCATATTTTAATTTTTAAATAGAGAAAGGATATCAAATCTTAAGTTTTAGAGGGAAAAAGTGTTCTTAAAATTGTAGAGAGAGAAAGTATTCTTAAACTTTTAGAGAAAAATTATTATAAATTCTAGAAAGAGAAACTGCCAAAAAAAAATTAGAGAGAGAAATATCTCGTCTTTTAGATAGAGAAACTATCTCAAAATTTGAGTTTTAGAGAGAAACAATCTTGAATTTGGAATTTTAGGGAGAGAAAATATATTAAAATTTTAAAAATAAAAATTATATCAATTTTTAGAGAGAGAAACTACCTAAACATTATTAGAGATAGAAACTATCTCAAAAATTTTGGTTTCTATCTTTCAAATTTTTGGAAAGAAACTATCGTAAAATTTATGTTTTAGAGAGAGAGAGAGAGTATTTTAAAATTTTGGAGAGATAAACTATATCAAATTTTAGATAGAGAAAGTACATAAAATTTTTAGAGAGAGAAACTATCTCAAAAAAAATTAGATAGAAACTATCTCAAAATTTAAGTTTTAGAGAGAGTAAATATCGAAAATTTTAAACTTTAGAGAGAGAAAGTATATCAAATTTTAGAGAGACACTATATCAAATTTTAAAGAGAAACAATTTCAAAATTTTAGACAGAGAAACTATCTCAAGTTTTCTATAGATACACTATCCCAAATTTTGAGTTTTATAGGGAGAGTATATAAAAATTTTAGAGAGAGAAGTGATTGCAAGGAATCCATGAATTTTGTATAGTTTATCCAAACAAGGGATTTGATAAATCCATGACAAAAATCCTTGATTTTGAAAACCCTTAGATTTCTTTGGATTTCAAATATCTAAAATTCCTAATTTCCTTGTATCCAAAGGACCCTAAAGCCATTTCCAATTGAAATTCAGAAAATGTGTCTGATCTCAACTATGAGTTGGATGGTCTAAGAATTTGAGCTTTGATCTCTTCAAATGTATTATTTAATGGAACAAATTTGCAGAGGACTTTGATTGAAGGTTTAATTACGAAGAATTTGAAACAAATTTGAAGTTGTTTTGTTGAGATTTGAGTGAGGAGTTCATATATTGGCTTATTGGTATTTTAGGGTTCATGAAAAACGCACTTTTGGGCGAAAAAAGCTCGGGAAAATGAAAAGTTGATCACTTTTGAGCTTGACATTGATCAATTTTGGATCCACCCGAGCATCAATGGGATCTATAAAAACCACAATATTTTATGCTCCCAAGGGAGCACATTGTCCATTTACTACCTCAGTAAAATCCAACCCAGGAATATTTTTGGGACCCCAATTTTGGGGATGTAATATTTTCAACCCATTTGCTATACTCAATAAAAGAAATTTCCAAATTGCATTCTCTACGGCCTTAAGAAAAAAAGGAAATTATCGTAAATATACCTAAATTTTAGTAAAAGTGGAAAAAACTCCTAATTTTTCAAAACCTCGCCCATGCTTTTTTTCCCATTTTGGTTTTTTTTTTGACAAAATTACCCTTAATGGTAGAAAGACTATCGTTATACATTGCGTTAGTATTACGGTACAAAAACTATAGTAAAAGTTGGAATTTATATTACGATAAAGGGAGTAAAATCTTATGTTTCAATTGCGGTATTCTTAATACTGTAATTCCTTTTGACACATATAAACCCTTAACCAAAACCTTATTCTCTCATTACGGTCCGTGAATCCTAGAAAGGCTGATTACTGTTTTCCTTCTGTCGTGGTCTATGAACCCTAGAAAGGCTGATTACGATTTTCCTTTTGTTGTTATAGAGCTATGTCCCTCATCACAGGTATGTGTTTTTGTTTGGATTTATTCACGTTTTCGAGTTTTATAAAATTGTTATTTTTGTGATGTGAGATCGATCTAAATAGATTTTGGATGAAATTGAGATATGAAAATTTGGGTTCGTTTTTTTGGCTTTATTATAGATGCCCTAAAAAAAAAAATGAAACAATGAATTATTAGTGAATTATCAGTGACAAGAACTACATCCAAATAACTCTGTATATAAAATTTCTTACAATATGGAATTATTCCGAGTTTATAGAATTGTTAGTACTATTATATAAAATCGATTTAAATAGTTTTCGGATGAAATTGAGAAATCATCCAAATTTTGGATTTGTTTTTTTTTTTTGAGAAGAACTTGTTCTTGAATATGTGAATTATTGAGTTTTTAGCTTTGATTTCATTGGACATTCGCGTTTATATTGTATTAGCAACGATCTGCAAATAGGTATCAAATTTTTATTTGAAGTTGTTTAGATAATTGTATTAGCCATGATTTTATTGGACATTCATATAAGTGTTCTTGAAGTTGTATCATCAAAATTTTATTTGAAGTTTTTCTTTTGTCAATTTGTGATAGTTGAGATCTCTTTTACATTTTGTCACCTAGAAGACATTAGTCCATCAAGTTTGATTCAATGTTTAGTAACTGATGTATATAATATTGATCATTGATTTTTGTTTCCCCCTCATATGTAAAATTATGATTGTGATATTATGTTTTTCAAGCATTTGTGCCCCAATTTGTTAATCACAAGCATAGGAAAAATTATCGTTTCAAGTTTGAAGTTTTTCTTTTGTGGATTTGTGATAGTTGCGATCTCTTTTACTAGTATCACGTAGAAGACACTAGTCCATCAGGTTGGATTCAATATTTGGTAACTAAGTTATACAACATTGATCATTGATTTCTGTCTCTCTCTCATCTGTAATTTCCAATGTAACTTGCACAACCACCATCCACTAATAGTAATAATGATTATTTTTTGGCTTCTTGAACAATAATAATGATTTATGATGGCTTTTTGAACAGTGAACGTGACAAAAGACCCTTCCCTAAAGGTCCTCAAATTCTTACATTGCTTACTAGACATAGAGAACATATATCACAAAAGATTTTAGAATGAGACGTATGTACAAGTATTTAAAATTATATTCTTTGTCTATCATGTTAGTTAGTCAATATATTTATTTTAGTATCTGAAATCACAAATTCTATTTCAGGATCGAGAAAATACCCTTGGGATTGATGAAAAGCCCAATGAATCATAGCCATTAACAAACAATGATCAAATTGATTTGGTCAGGAGATCAAGATTGTATCCTCAGACCGTAGTACCGTTGAGTCAGTATGACTGTGGCACATTATCTACAATTATCGAGAGGTGGCACGTAGAGACGAACACAGGGTACTTCAATGTAGACATCAGAGAGATGATGCCTACCCTTGAAGATACATGGAAAATCATACGGTTAAATGTGACTAATGTAGCTGTAACCTTGAGAAGAGTGGAGAACTATGAGGATTATATAGTCCGTATGATATGACAACTGCCACCTAGTCGTAGCCATTCCATTAATCGGCTGACATGGTTAAGGAATACGTTTAAGAGGCTACCGCAGAACTATAACCGCACAACTCTTCTACGATACACCCGTGCTTATCTCTTATATCTAGTCGGATGTACAATATTTGTAGATTCCACAGATAGTACGGTTTCTACAATATATTTACAACTTTTTGAGGATATGGACGTAGCTGGTCAGTATGCATGGGGTGTAGTTTCGTTAGCTTTTTTGTATCGAGCCTTGTCAAAGGTTGTTCATCTTGATCATCAACATCTAAATGGATTAACCACTCTTTTGTTGGTAATGGTAGTATATTAATGTTTTGATACTTTTTATAAAGTTCGATATATATTTGTTGTTGTCTTTGGTTGGTAATGGTAGTATATTAATGTTTTGATACTTTTTATAAAGTTCGATAAATATTTGTTGTTGTGATTTTTATTTTTTTATACATGCATTTTAGTGTTGGGCGTATGAGCATTTCAAATAGTTGCTCCGAATTCCCAAAGAGATAAGGACATGGCAACCTAGATCCTCAAGTGGGCCACTCCTAGAGAATGAGATAACACTCACAACTTCGGTCTCGTGGGGCGATCGGATATTGATAATGTGTGGATAAATGATATTAGTATAGTATAGTTATAATTGATTTTGTTTATTTATAATTTAATTAATTTTAGGTACATGTTATTTATCTTGAAATTTGTCTTGTCTTTGTCATAGGTCATCTAGATCCCATATGATGATTATCCTGACACAGGAGAGGAAACTGCAGAGGACAGAGATTATGCCATTCGTGTCCATCAGATTGCTTTGTGTCGCACATACCGCATATGTGGACACATCTGTGAGGGGTATATGCTGTGCGCTCCGATAATTTGGACTTCAACAAGGGATACCGACAAATCCCTTGCAATGGGAGAGGAGGGATAAAAGGGAGAAGGAGATGAGCTTAGAGTTAAAATAGATATGTGGGTGAACCGCTTAAATTATATTTGTTAGGCAAATGAGGATATGTTCAATGGGAAGCCGAGAGAATATATCGAGTGGTACATGTTAAGGACTAGGCCCCTGATCTATAATCCATTTAGAAAACGTCCCTCCAAATACGCACGTCGAGGTTATACTGATGAAGATAAAATGGTAATAATTTATTTTCATATATCATATGACTTAATGCAATTTAAAAGTCTCATTAATCTAATTTCTATTTTGTATGACTTGATGCAGCCTAGGGACATCAGCCATGCAACTGAACTTGTACGTGAAGGCTACAATTCAAGAAATTGGGACCTAACTAAAGAAGCATTAGATGTGCTTAAAATGTACGACCCCGAAGTTGCAAGGGAAGAAGTATCTGAAGAATTGGAGTTGGATGATGAGATGGATGACAACGTGTCAGTATGACATCCTTCTCAACCAGATGAGGGGCCAATTAATACCCAACTCATCCCCACACCGATTCAACTGGAGGAGCTCAGATGACAGCTATGTCCTCGTGTTGCAAGATGGGAGGAGAGCAGTTCACAACAGCAGAGCAGCTCAAATACAAAGTTACAGTTACCACAGTGAGCTGAGAAGGTACTAGTACGATGAAAGCGTTCATGATCATATATTTATTTGTTCTAAAGAGACTAGAAGTTCCTAAACTGTCTGTGTAAAGATACCAATAGTGCATAAAATGTCTGTTGTAAAGAGGCCAGTAGTGCCTATACTGTTTTATGAAAAGTTTATATATAAATATTTTTTTGTACATGGCTGGATGCATGGTTGAAAAGTTTTCTTTGTATGTGAATTGCATATGTGCTACATATATGATTCAAGTGATCAATTGCTTTATATGTGAATTGTATATGTGCTTTGTATATGATTCAAGTGAAAGTGATTTGATATGATTAAAGTGAAAGTGATTTGATATGATTCAAGTGAATGTGAATTGATATGATTCAAGTAAAAGTGATTTGATGCATAAGTCTTTAAGAGCATGACTGAAAAGATTTAGGAGTATGACTGAAAAGGTTTCGGAGCATAACTGAATAAGAGGCATTATGGTCTTATTATGACTGTAATGCATGTGAAGGTCATTATAGTACTAACAAAACCGTAATACGTATTACGGTTTTATTATGATCTATAGTGGCGATTGCTTGACTGTACGACAAACGACTAACGACAACTGGATGAATGAGTCACAAGATTAACAACATATTTCTTATATGCATTTATATCATACATACCATCATGTGCCCATGTAACTGTATGAAGAAATCTAGATTTATCCCTCCTCAGGTCTATTACCTTTTGAGCATTCGATGTAAGCACGTCTCTTCAAGCTAAGGACATGGTCATCTTCTTTGAAAATTCTCCCATGAGTTTGACTCTTAGGCATTCAAGGAGTTTATATAAGGAGCTTCTCTCGAGCTTGTAATATCCACCGGTTAAATGATTCAGAGATGTTCGATGTCAGATAGTTGTATCTACACCCCTTAAAATGTGCGTTTGCCCAATAGTTCGGATGTTGTAACATGATCCAGTCATAGGCCTCAACATTTGCACTTTTAATCTTTGCCATGTACTCATCGAAGTATGATATATACAATGTACGTGCAACTTTCCAATAACGCTTTGTGAGCGCCGGATTTCTATAAGTATTTTTGAAGTTATCGGCAAGGTGTTTCATACAATAGCCTTGTTCACTGGTTAAAAATATTGTTTCAATTGTAGCTTGTAACCCTTTATGACGACCTGAGACAATAGTCAATGCTGGCAAATCAAGTCTCTCGCTAAATTGCTCGTTCAGAAGCTCAAAGGACCAAGTCCAACTTAGTGTATTTTCACTTTCAACTGTTGCATATGTTACAGGATATATATTTTCATTCGCATTTACCCCAACTGCAGCCAATAATATCCCTTTGTATATTCCCTTAAAAAATGTCCCATCTAGTCCTATTAGCGGCTTACAACCAAACATAAACCATACAAACATGGACGATTGCCTATAAATATACGCTCAAACCTATCATGATCATCTGTTGGAATAATCGTTATGGTTCTACGGTTAGTGACTCGGATTTTATATAGATATTTAGCGAGATCCTTGTATGACTTCACATGGGAACCTTCATTTATATATTGTGCAACCTCTTTGCCCCGCTATGCTTGTTGGTAAGATAACATGATATCGTGATCACGTTGTATATCATTAACCATATTTCCAGGTGTTCGATTAGGCATATTATTCAATTGGTCTTTGATTTTGCTTGCCACCCAGTGGCTTCGAGCAAGTGATTAATGAACCTTACCTATTATGCCGACACATGAGTGCACGTTCACAAACTTTTTCACCTTGAAGATGTTTGTTATATTAACCCTCTAACAACGCACTTGCCATGAACACACATCTACAACACACCTTGCCCATACACGTCTCCCCTCACTTTTTATAAACTTCATATTTAAGTTTTGTGCTATGGTATAATCAATAAGAATATTACGACATGCCTGTACATAATCAAAATCTTGAACATTTTGAGGTACAACTTCATAACGGTTAATCATCAAGGGGCTTTCTATCGGATGAATATCGTCCATATGCCGCTCGATTTCTAATTCATGCTCATCTTGTACGCCTATGACAACAGTACATTCACTGTGACCTACTTCCTCCGGTCGGGATGTGTTGTAGAAAAAAAAATTCAAGACAAGTCAGAATTATCCTAACTCATAACAAAAAAATGACAAATAAGAACATTAATGATTTCGATTGCAAACTTCTTACATGACCAATATTGATGGATCATTATTGGGCATTGTTGGTGGTCGATATTTAGTGCAATCAGACGGACCAATATCAGGCATTGTTGGTGGTCGATATTTAGTGCAGCCAGACTCAATAGGTCTGTTTGATATGTACATAGCAATGGGAGAAAACCCCTCCATCATATTGACAATGTCGTCATCATCATCAATACGTATCATATTACTTGGTAACGAGTCAATATATCTAATAGTTATGGTACTTGGGACATAATTTGATACTTTTGACAAGTGATCATTGACTTGTTCAAATAATGAGATCCCCTAAAAAAATATAACCCTTAGGTCCTCGTTGTCATAAAAAATACTTCCATCATTAGGTTTCTTATTGAAAAAACCACCAAAGTGTAAACCGATTTTCATGTTCTCACCCATTATTGTTGCGTACAAGCTGAATCACTTTATAGAAATTTCAGATGGCAACATAAATCAAATACTTATAAGAAGTTCAAAATACTTACAAATAGTGAGGATATTGCATGAGGGACATTAGATTGCAATACAATTGTCATAATATAAAAAAAATTTACAGCGCCCAACCAAACTACATCAAGTATTATAGGAAAACATTATTTTGATGGACAACCATTAAATAAATTTAAACTTATTTATGCAACAATATAAATAAATCTAAAACTTATTTATGCAACATAATATATTTTTTAGGTGCTAAAAACAACATAATATTTTGATAACATACCTAAATATCAGTTGGTGTGTAAATTTGATGCTCTCAAAGACCTCCTTCAAAGATTGATAAATAATAGATGAATTGATAAAAAATGTGAGTAATGATCCTACGAGACCCTCTCATACCCATGTGTGTATGACCCCAAATGATCATCATTAAATTTAGCACAAATCTCTAGAAAAGTCAAGTCCCACATCCATGTGATAACTTTTCTAGAGATATGTACCAAATTTAATGGTGATCCTTTGGGGTCCTATACACATGGGTGTGGGAGAGTCTCAAAGGATCATTACTCTAGAAAATATATGAGAGAGATAAAAAATGGATGAGAGGGATAAAAAATGGATGAAAGTGCTAAATAATTCGTCAAAATAGGGTTTTATGAAAAATTGGTAAAAAAAAGAAGCAAGAAACAATTACTGTAACTTTATTACTGTATAAAAGTTTGGAAGTATTACGGTACTACGAGTACCATAATTCATTGTAAAAACAATACGGTAACCATATATTATCGTAAAAATTTTATTTATTAATACGGTTTTCCCATTACCGTATAGAGGCCACTAAACATTACGGTATTAAAAATACTGTGATGAATTTTATGGTACAAAAACTACCGTAAAGGGTAGTTTTGTCCAAAATTTCATAAAAATGGGAAAAAAAGATACGGATGAGGTTTTGAAAAGTTGAAGTTTTTTTTTTCAATTTCCTTAAAATATAGGTATATATACCTCAAGATTGAATAGGAATTGCCCAATGTTTGAAGGATAAGAGGGTGAGCTCTAAGTTTATGTGGACGTAAAATTCAATTTGTTTTTCATTTCAATATAATCATCTATGATTTTTAGGTGGTTCTCAAAATTTCGGATTGAAAAATCTTCCTAAAATTAGTCTTCTACTCGATGGAGTAAGTGTACAGTATATGCTCTTCATATAAACCATGACAAGGAAATATTATAGAAACCATGACATGGAAACATAAAAGAGAAGAAAAAGGGGTTTTCACAAAAAAAAGCTGCCTCAAAAAAAAAAAAGTTCTACCCCAACTAGGTACCCAATCACAATCGAACTGCCCAAAAAAAAAGCGGCAAAAACCGGTTTTGGGTAGGGGTGGCAAGGGTTCGGGTATGGGTCGGGTCTAGGTCCAGCCGGATGCGACCCGTCGGGTCGTCGGGTCCAAAAGTTGGACCCATACCCGTCATCCATTGGGTCCCAGATCTATCCTGTCTAGTCCAGGGTCAATCCAGTCAAGTCCCGGGTCTATCCTGTCGGGTCCCGAGTCTACTCGGGTCCATTGCCACCCTCACTATGAGCTTCATTTTTCTTTTTTTTTTCCCTTTTATTTACCGTCATATAACCAAATTATTGGCCACAAGCCGTCATTATATTTCAAGTTGTCTTATTTGTCATTTAATAGCTAAAAATGATTATGAATTCATTGTGTATGATCCTTAATACACCCAAACAAATAGGCCTTTAAGTATTTTATATCCAACAGTTTACGGGTACGGGTCGGGTCAAACCGAACCCGAACCCATACCCGAATAGTGTTCGGGTCCAAGTTTTGGACCCGAACCCGACCTGTCGGGTTCAAATGTTGGACTCATACCTGGACTCATTCGGGTATACCCTACAGTCTCAGATCGGGTCTGGGTCCATTGCGACCACTAGTTTTGGGCCGAGATACCTAATTCTGGGCTTGAGTTGGTCCGGGCAGCTAATGGGCTCGAGTGGACTCGGATACTCCGAGTTAATTCGGAAATTTTAAAACCCTAGTTTCAGGTTCTAAAACCCGAACTAAAAAAGACGCGTGACTCCGTGAACTCACCACATGCCTTTTATCTCTCGAACACAAGCATGTGGCGAGCACGTTGCGAGTATAAAGGGTCCCAATGACTATAGTTCGGCTGGCATCAGTTATTTTGCTAACGCTTAGGAATCCCTCATCATTATTCATCTATAAGATTGATGTCTTTATTTTTAACATTTATTAAAAACAAGATTGTATTCTTTTCTCTTTTTCTTTTTTTCCTTTTTTCTTTTTATGTGTGTTTTTTAAGATTGTTTGGACCAATTTTTTTTTAATTCGCCTCGGGGCCCAAACTCGGTCCTCGCCTGAGGCTAGTAACTTGGCCGAGTCCACTTTGGCTCAGCCGAGCAATATACAGAGCCAAAAGTCCTTGAAAAGAATTGCTAATAAATAAACAAGAATTATAAAAGTGAAAAGAATACTTAAATAAACACAAAAAGCTCCCATAATCTAAAAATATATAAAATCTAGTTTTAGAAAAAATTGATTTATAATTAGAGATATTTTAGAAAAAATAAAAAAAGATAAAGATATAAAAATAGGGTGTAATAACAAGAAAAATTCACAAATCATTGTAAAAAATTGAAATTACATATACAATTTTATAATTACTTTATATTTTTATATATTTTTTGAAAAATCATGTATATATCTATTATATTTGCCATTATTATGAAAATATTTTTAAGTTTCCATTATCACAAATACATGTTTCTTGAACTTCATTACACTTTCTAAAACAAAAAGGCGGAACTGCCTATTTTCGATTTTTCAAAAACCAAAATATTGAAAATTTTTTATTTTTCAAAAACCTAATCTTATTGAATTTATAGTAGAGAGAGAAAGGTTCTAACAGTTTCATACAGGGAAACACAGACTCATCCATGGAGAGTTAGAGAACAACATCAATGGCAGTTCCGTCTTGAGAGAGAGAGAGAAAGGGCTACTCTTCCTCTTCAAAATCACTCGTGGCTGAAAAGGTCACTACTTTCTTTGGGGCTAGGTTTTTCTCTGAACCATTTGGAAATTGCAGATATGGGCTCAGCTAGGGTTTATACCTAGTTTTGTCTTCTCATGTTGGGTTGGTTAGGGCTTGGCTCAGGGTTCTGATTCTTCTTCATTGTGGGCCTTTGTCTTTTTTTCCTTGGTGTTCCAGCGCAATTCAATGATAGTGGTAGGGTTTTGCACAGAGAAACTCTTTCAATGCAATTTCAAAGGCCATGAAAGTAGTAGCAAAGAAGAAAGAGAACCTCCACAAAGCCATTGAAGACCTGATTTCTCTCTGCTCTCTAGCTTCTTTGCGCCTTCAATAGCAAGACATGGAGATCCATTTCAAATTGATCGAGAACGAAATCGATGAGAAGTTTGAAAACTCTATGAGAAAGAGAAATTGATGCCAAAACTAAAGATAAATCAGGAGAAACGAGAGAAACAAAAATGGTTTTTCAAAAATAAAAAATTTTTAAATTTGTTTTTGAAAAACGAAAAATAGGTAGTTTCGTCTTTCTTTACTTTTTGTAAAAAAAAGTGTTATGAAGTTTAAAAAATGTATATATTTGTAATAATGGAAACTAAAAAAAAGTAATTGTCGCAAATATACTTATTTTTTAGCTTAATTGGAAGAAAAAAAAAAAAAACGCAACTTTCAAAAACCTCGTCTACGGTAGTCATTTTACCGTAATTCATATTAAGTTTTACGGTAATTAAAATACCATAATAACTTGAAATAGTATTACGATAATTAGAATACCGTAATAACTTGAAGTAGTATTATGGTACTTTAAGTATCATAATAGTTAACATTTTCTTTACGACATTCTTTATACCATAATTAGAGTAATGGACGTACAAAATTTAATGTCAAAATAGTTTATAAAAATAAAAATAAAAAATAAAATAATTTAAAGACATGACTTTGTGATTGACGCATTTTTAACCCTCCATTCAAAATGAACGATTGAATGAGCGGAAGCATATAAGTTTTATGATATAGAAGAAGCATAGAAAGCTTGCCCGTCATAGTATTCATTTTTAGTGTGGCGCTTCCCCGTCATTAAACAAAGAAACGTTGTAGTACTCGAAGAGGAGGTTTTAAAAAACTAAGTCTTCCAAAACCCAAACATATGTTTATTATAGCAAAGCTATAATATTTTATACTCCTGTAGGAGCACATTGTTCATTTACCCCTAGATTTTGCGGGTCTTAACCTCTTCAAGTTATTGACTATCCTCAAAAGAAAAAGTCTCCAAATCGCAATCTCTATGAACTTCTAAAAAATTTTGATGTCTCAAGATTTTAACAGAAATTAGACAATTTTATGAGGGTGAGATCTAAGTGTCAAAAAACTTAAAATTCAATTTTTTTTCTTTCGAAAATAACCATTTCGTGATTATGAGATAGTTCCCAAAATTTCAGATTGAAATATCTTCCTAAAAAGGGGTTCTACCTAAGGGATTAGGTATACAATATGCTCCTTCAAAAACATAGTACTTGCAAGTGAGGTGTTATGCAAATAACAGCTCACCTTTCTATCATTCCATAGCCCTCTCTATCTTGCACAACATGAAGGGTTTACCTTCACATAATCTGCATGAAACCCTTCACATAATCTCCATGTTTCATTAAAAACCACAAATTTTTAAGTCAACAAACAAAATAATAGTAAAGAAAATTCATCACAGTTTTTCATGTGAATCTTTTGTTCATGCACTATACATGAAGAGCTACAGATGGTATGCTTTATGCAATTCAGAGCCCAACCTTTGAGAACCATGGGGGCGGCAGCAATGAATTGACACTCACGGTTCAAATATGAAAATGGGATCACATGGAAAGAGCCAAGAATTCCAGTCTCATTTACATCTAAGGCAGCGGTAGATAGACTCCAAGTCGAATTGAAATCGTCCCGTTTGATCCCGAACCTATGGTGGGTGATCTGGTTCTATGGACCCATAATTGCCTAATTCCCATTGACTTCTAAATTTTTATTAAATTTTCTCAATTCCCATTGCCGATTTGACTGATTTGGACCGACACAATTTTGTTGGTTGGATAGTCTCTAAAGGATAAAAGGAATGTTCAAAAGGACATGGATAAAAATAGTGTGAAAGATATAATAATTTTTGGTCTTACTGAGAGCATGAACTTTGAAAGAGAAAAATGATGGAACAAAATTCATGCAACCGACTTCAAATAGTTGACATAATGCTTAGATGATTATGTTGATGATGATGGCAATTTTGCATAGTTCAATTGGCCAATCTGGTATTTTAAAACTCTGGAATGAACCATTCAAACATGACCATCATAATGGATTCGTAAGCAAGGTAATTTGATTACCTTAATTTTTTCTTGTTTATTGTTTGTTTTTCCAAGTTGTCAATTAGGGATTCCTAGAAAACACCTAGGTTAGGCATGCAGGTTCAAATTAAAAAAGAGGTTAGTTGGGCAGTCCTTCAATGGGAGGACCAATAGAATATCATGGTAATGCATTGTCAAATGATGTGATAATTCCAGTTAATCTTTTTTTTTTTTTGTATCAAGGGAGAATTTTTTGCAAGTTGTCCTGAACTTCACCTATTAATTTTCAGCTAAAAACTCGGTTAACAAATCAAATAGTCAAATCAAAGCCAATTAGAGGAAAGTCAATTTAAACTTATCTTTAACAAAAGAAGGAAAACAAAGTGAAAAAAGATACTTCAATCTAGTAATGCCACCTGGGGTACACACCATTCACCAAATCACCGACACTACTAAATGACCGGATGTTAGCTGACTTGAATAATCCCCTTTTCTTATTTTAGAAGAGTTAGGAGTGACCAGGATGGTGGTAGGGGTGGCAATGAACCTCGACCCGGCCTAGGTCTGGGTTCATATCTTGGATCTAAACATTATTTGGGTCCAAGTCTGGGTCCATGTGGACCCAACCCGAGCCCGACCTGAATAATATTGATATTTTTATAATATTTAATATATATTATTTAAATAATATAATAACTATAATATTTAAATAATGCATATATTTAATAAATTTATGAAATATATTTAAATTTATAGATATTTTAATTTTTGAGTCAGGTCCAATCGGTTTCGATCAGGTATGGGTCTGAGACTGCGTTCAGGCCCAGGTCCGAGTCCAACATTATATTTTTGGGCTTGAGATTGGGTCTGGTCTAGGTCCGGCCAGACATGAACCCAGCCTGATGCGTTGTGACCCCTAGACAGTGGTGCGTGTCACAAAATGATGCCTTGAGTTCAAGATGGATAGGACCCTTTTGATCTACCCAAAAAAATAAATTTTAAATATGAAACCCTAAAGCCAAAACTATTTCGTTATTGTAACTTCAGAGGAGTTATATGATTCTTGCTCTCAAGTGAATTTCCCATGTTAGAGGTGTGTTCGAAAATAGCTTACCAAACAAAAAGAATATACTAAATGATGCAGGGAAGCTGGAAAATAAATAAATAAATAAATAATAAAAGGCTAGATAGAATACTTACCCCTTCAGGTTTTACAAGAAACTCTACCCAAATATCTCTTCTGCACAAGATCAAGAAATAATTTATTTAAGTGCTGTAGAAAAAATTCATGTTTCAAAATCCATCGAAGAATGTTGTCCTCTATCCTCTAATTAATAATCTCGACCTCAAGATATACTGATGTGAAAAAAAAAAGATTTTAAAATATCAAAAAATATATATGTTGTAATACATTATCTAGGTAGTCCATTCTCAAGACTTTCATGTATTTGTAGATTGCTTGATCTGATCATTTTTTTAGTTTTAAATTTCATAATTAGATGTGATGTAGTTTTCAAGTCACCATTAAAATTTTCGGCACCAAGTTATATCTTTCGATGAGCTTTGGAGGTGTACCTTAATTAGATTGTTTAAAGTTGACACCTTATACAAACCATACCTATTTTTTATTTGCGTCATTAAATGATTCAACATGAAGCTTTTAGCATAGCCAATCCTTTTATTGACAATTACAATATTCCACTATTCAAATGCAAAAAATGGAAAAATCTTAGTTTTTTTCTAGTATTAGAACTTAATAGGACTAACAGTTTGACTATCAACTGATACTTTGGTTGGTTTGATCCAAAACAAAAATCACATTTGATCAGAGATCGGTTGAAACTAATAGAACCAACCTTATTTGATAGGTTCTGATTAATTGGACTAGCCAAAATTAAATGCATGTAAATACTAAACAAGGTTGGATAAATATTTTAATATATTTTAAAAATTTTGTTATCTTTATTTCTTTTCAAAGTCTAATCCAATCTAAAGATTGGAATTGGTTTTGAGCAGACCACTTACAGATGCAAATGAGAAAGGAACAAAGAAAAGAAAACCTTATCCTGAATTTAGACAACATTATAGTAGAGGGGGATAGATGAGTGCAAAGAATATCTATGGGTCCTCGCATAAGTTCTGATTGAGTTTCCATGAGTCGGCCGACTCATATATACATATATGCGGTCCCCCACTAAAATTCAATGAAGATAAAAAAAAATTTTAATTTTTTTGTTTATTCATCATCTAGGACATGAAACATAAAATTTTCAATTTAAAATAATTTTTTATCATTTGTTTTTATGCACTGTCCATATCTTATTTATGGACAAATACACTTAAAAAACCTCCGTCTTTAGGATGGAGCGTTCGTACGAAACTATTTTCCTTGACCAAGTTCCTAACAAGTTAAACAATAAGTAGGTTCTCCAAAGAAAAAAACCCTTGTTTCTTTCCTACTTTCCTAAGTGCCCCTAGTTTCACAGGCCCTAGGGCTGGCAACAGGCTCTAGCATAGCCCCATTCTACTCCCTATAGGGACAACCCAGGTCCCGCATGGCCGTGATTGGGCCAAGAGGCCCTGTTACAAGCCCGGGCCCATAATATCCGGGCTATAAATAACAGAAAAAATTACAAAAGGCCCCATAACCTAACTTTTTTTACAATCTACTCCTAAGCATATTTTAATTGTAATTTTTACCCATTAACAAGCTTTTCTAGCAACGGCTTCTTAGTAAAAAAGTTATAGTTTTTAGAACAAAAATACCGTCTCTCCTCATACACCAATTACTAAACTTTTTCCATAACACACAAAAAAGGCGATTTAGGTTCGGCAATATCTCAAAGCTGTCTGGTGCTGCCAAAGAACGATCCAACAATAAGCCCATGTGGTCCGATATTGCCAAAGAGCAGTCCGGCAATAGGCCCATGCAATTCCGCAACAGGCCCATGTGGTCTAACAATAGAGTGCGGTCCAGCAATGTCCGCACTCGGTTCGACACATTGTGAACTCGATCCAGCATTCTTTCTAGTCGTTGCACATCTCACGGGAATGTGATGCCATCGTGTACGAACGAGAGCATTTTTGTCAAAAACCAATAAGTTTTTGATTTGAGGAGTATTTAATTGAAAAGTTTGTTTCGAGATAAAAATTGTGACAAACAAATTGGTCAAGGGGGATGTTGTCTAGATAGCCCAAGTTAGGGGGGGTCTTTGCAATTATCTAAAAAAAAAGAACAAAATCATGGGCAGGCAGGTCGGGCCAACCTGGGCGGCACTGAAGGTGGCGTTCCCCTAGCCCAGCACTGGGGCGGGCTAGGCCGTAGTTGGGAAGAGTCTAGAATAGGAGTGGAGTGCAAGGAAATTAGAAGAAATGTTAAGGGGTAGAGGAATAGGAAAAGTGGCCGAAAGTCCACGGAAAGGGCAAAACCAGGTAACCGACTGTCCACCTCAAATCCACGCATGTGTGACGCCAGGCCCACGGCTTAAACGATTCCCCATTCCACCCTCACAGGCCCTCTTTTCTCTCTTCCTCAGCTCTCTCTCTCTTCCTCCGCTTTCTCTCTCTAGAACTTTCTCTCCCTTCCCTTCCTCCTCTTTTAAGCAATCGACGATACGCAGGTCGGTTCTCGCATCTCCAATCAAGCTATATATATATATATATGAATCATCCTGTAACATTGCTCATCGTTTTCTTCTTTCTCTCTCTAAAAACCCTTTGATTTAATCCTTGCCTCGTTTTTTTGGGTTTTGTTTTATCATCAGGGAGATGTCTGATCCCAAGTATGCCTACCCTTATCCTGCCCAAGGTGTGTTAATTTTTCTCTCTCTAAAGAAAATTAGACTTTCTCTCTCTAGAAATCCCTTTATCTAATGGTGTCTATCCTTTCCATGGAAAGGTTATTACCAGGGGCCTCCTGTAATGGCGCCACCCCAGTACGCAGCACGCCCACCAAGAAGAGCTGGTTTCCTTGAAGGATGGTAAGCCCTACCACTCTCTCTCTACTTTCTCTCTCTAGATTATAAAAAAGAGGTACTTTATCTGACATGGGCTTTAATGGGGTTTATTATTGGAATTGAATTTTGTTTTTTTTTTTTTTTTTTTTTTTTTTCTAGCCTTGCGGCCCTGTGCTGCTGTTGTCTCATAGATGAGTGTTGCTGCGATCCTTCAATCATATTTGTGAGCTGAGCTCTATTTGATTGTTATCAATCAATCAAATGTTGCTGCTTCTTATTTAATTACTAAGTTTAATTTCATATGTGTAAGGTGCTGAGATGTTTGTGGCTGTAATATTATTGTGCTCTCTGTATTATATTCAGGTTGCTTTGTGAATCTAATTTTAGTTTCTCCCTTTCTCTTGTGTTAATAATTAGGGTGTGGTTTGCATAAAGTTAGCAATTTTAAACAATCAAATTAAGGCACACCTTGAAATTTGAGTATGGTTTGTATAAAATTAGCAATCTTAACACCTCCAAATTGTATCTAAGATGTGAACTTGGTGTAGAACTTCTTAGGATCGTTTAAGAATCTATTTCATAACTAATTATAAAACTTTAAATTAAAAATTGGTGAAAATCAAGTAGATCTATAAATATATGAAAATTTTGAAACTACAGTTCACTAATTTGTTGTAAGATGTACTTTTTTTTTTTTTCATATTCATACGTCTAAATGTATTTACAATATGAAAACTAACTATTTTCAATGGATTTTTGAGGTGCACCTTAATTCTTTGTAAATTTTTTACTAATAATAATGATTTTTCATTGCATTATCTAAATAGGAGATGATAATTTGGGAGAAGTTAGATATAGAAACTGGGGATTGTGATTTTGCTTCTTGTGAATCCATGCCTTTTATAGGGTAGGTAGGAGCGAAAAAAAAAAAATTAGTCTTTTTTATTTTTATTTATGGCGATGGTGGGAGTGGGAGTGGGAGTGGTAGTGGGTAAGATTATTCGGTAGAAGTCAAAGAGGTTTAAACAGGGTCGGTGGGTCTTATTTGGGACCGTTCCAATTGGCACATGTGAACTGTAACTGGCATGGGCAATGATTTAAAAAGCGGATCGATTGTTCGGATCGGGCACTTTCAAAATCGATTCGGATCGACGAATCGGTGATTCGGATAAGAAATCGATTGAATCGGTCAGATTAGAGCTTCAAAAAAATCCGAAAAAATTATTAAAATTCATTATAAATATTGTTTTTTAGAAAATCAATAAGAAATGAGTGTACTCTATTAAGAATGTTCATTTCTTTGTATGAATATGCGAATATTAATATGTTTTTTTCCTGCATGAACTACTATTTACCATTTAATTTACATCACACAAAGGATAAACATAGAATTATCATGGAATAAGTTCTATCAACATGCAATTTTTTCAACAAAAACTTTAACAATAAAAATTTAAAATATAGTTTAATACCTCATGATATTCAAAACCTGATCACTATTTTCACATCTTTTTGGAAAATCACGATTTTAAAAAAAATCGATCATGTACTAAAAAAACAGACAAATAAAAACAATTATTCACAGAGCCACCTAACATTAGTCATTCCAACTAAAAAATACATTAATAACAAATTAAAAAAATATAATTTTGTATTAAAAATATAATAACATGCATTTTTTTGCATAAATAATCTATCAACATACAATTTTTTCAACAAAAACTTTAACAATAAAAATTTAAAATATGGTTTAATACCTCATGATAATCAAAACCTGGTCACTATTTTCAAATCTTTTTGAAAAATCACGATTTTTCAAAAAAAATCGATCATGTATTAAAAAAAAACAAATAAAACAATTCTTCACAGAGCCACTTAACATCAGCCATTCCAACTAAAAAATGCATTAACAACAAATTAAAAGAATACAGTTTTGCATCAAAAATATAATAACATGTATTTTTTTGCATAAATAATCTATCAACATGCAATTCTTTCAACAAAAACCTTAACAATAAAAGTTAAAAATGTGGTTTAATACCTCATGATAATCAAAACCTGGTCACAATTTTCATATCTCTTAGGAAAATCATCATTTTTCAAAAAATTGGATCATGGATAAAAATAAATAAATAAAAAGTACAGCAAACTCAAACAATAAAAATTAAAAATATGGTTTAATGCCTCATGATAATCAAAACCTTGTCATGATTTTTACATCTTTTCGGAAAATCACAAATTTTAAAAAATTCGATCATGGATTACAAAAAAAAAAAATCTGTTCTTCATAGAGCCACCTTACATCAGCCATTTCAACTCAAAAATCCACATCCAAACGAATAAATTACATCCAATTGAGTACATGTTTTGATAAACAACAATATAAGGAATCAAAACCCTAAATTATGAGCACATTATCAACAATAAATCAAATCAAATCGATTAAATTGAGCAAAAAAAAAAAACACAGTTCTTCATAGACGATAGTTATTGAATCTAAAAAATGAAGCTCAAATTGAATAAATCAGATCAAATTGAATACATCTGATTATAAAAGGGACTATAACAATTAAAAATCTTAGAAATCTAACACATTATTTGTAATATATCGTGAACAATAGATCGAAAGGCGGAAAAAAAAAAAAACAGCATAGATTTTTTTTCACAGACATCACTGTGTTCTTCTAAAAAATCAGACTGTAATTGAGTAAATTAAATAAAATTGAATATGCTAAATGATAAAAGACATGATAAAGATTTAAAACCCTTCAAATTTAACTGATTATTTTCAAAATATGGACTGAAATTGATCAAATGGTGGGGAAAAAAAAAAACAGAGTTCTTACCTAGTTTCTTGAACCCATGGCTTCAATCTCCAAATTACTCTGCTTTTCTCAAAGATTATCACAAATTCGTAACAGAATTTTTTTATGAACACATTTACGATCATTAGGCCTCAAAATTTTCACAGATTCATGCCCTAAAAGCAAAAGCAGAAACCCTAAAATCCTCAACTTTCATGATCCAAAAACATGAAATTTCTCTACCATTTAATCCATGAAAAGGCTGAAAAAAGCTGCATAAAGCCTGAATATTCGATCACATGGTAAAAAAAAGAAGAAAAATAATAAAAAAATAACAAAATTTGAAGAAACCCGTAAAGAACATTGTGCAGCCCGTGTTCTTCACGGGACTCGTCGATTCCGTACAGTGAATAGACAATTCACTATACAGAATCGTCTGGTTCTCTCTGGAACCGAGCGATTCAGTGTATTATGCCGGAACAAGCACGTCCTATGCTGATTCCCGAGTCGAATCGGGCGAGCGGCGCTTTTTAAAACCCTGGGCATGGGTATTTAAGCCTAAATTTACTTATAGCCAATTTGTCAATAAAGTTGAACAAACATTGCTCTCTTCAATGGCAAACATAGCCCTTGGAAAACCACATTATTTTTCTACTCTCCCTCTTTTTTTTTTTTCTCTTTTTCTTTTTTTTTTTATTAATTTTTTTTTTTTTAAGGTTTATGTTAACCTTTTGTTGAAAACATGAAGAGAAAATACAAGACAAGTGAAGTGGAAAAGAAAAGAGAGGAAACAAACAAAGAATGAGAAAAGAGAGCTACAAATGGGAGAGAGAAGAGGGGGATAAAAAAAAGAGATTGAGTAAGGAATAAGAGGTGGATTGGGTCTTTGTTCGTGCATCAGCTTCTGAGTCTCTCTCGGTCTTCTGAGTCTCTCTCGGTTAACATATTGATACACCACTTGTTTCCCATTCAAATGCATAGGAATCTGATTCATCAATGGCATATGATCCTTACACCATTAACTGAATCACCTTCCACTGTGATGCATTTCTGATATGCACCTTCCACTGTGATGCATTTCTGATATGTTATGAGCCTCAATACCTCTTTCTTCAATGCATAGAGTTCATCCTCATTAATATCACACATTTGCAGAGATTCTCTGATTATCCCTCAACAAATGTTTAAAAAAAAGGTTATCCCTCAACAAACCTTTATATCCTGCCCTTTGAGCCCCACCCCTCACACTTCATCAAATTTAAGCTTATACCATCCCTCCTCAGGGGGGCACCAGTTTGAGCTCTTTAGTACTTCGGGGTTTAGAACTTTAAATCGCTTCATTAAATAACAGAAATTATTGTAGAAGAACTCCATTGGAGTGTCTCTCAATTCGAGTAAGGCTTTTGCCCATTGGACAATGTGGACAAAGGTCAATGTTGCACCTCCGTTGCTTTATCCTAAAAAATTCTGGCATTTCGGTCTTTCATAAAGGGTGCAGTTGGCACCCATAGCGGTAGACTTGAAATTTTATCATGGTATATAATTTTGATGTAAAATATTTTTAAGATTATTTCAAAATCTATTTTTATATCTAATTCTAAAATTTTAAATTTAAAAATAGTTAAAATCAAGTAGATCTATAAACACATGGAAATCTTGAAAATGGATGATGTAGATAATATGTTGTAAAATACATTATTTCTGAGGCTTAAAATCTGTTTATTTTTCATAGTCATATATCTCGATGTTGAGATGATCAATCAAAGGGTTTTTCAACATTAAAACTACCTTTTCTGATAGATTTTTGAGGTGCATCCATAGTTCTACATTATAAGGTTGCATCCTTATATAAACTTTTTTCTTATATAAATTCCAACATATCGCTACCACTGTTATTCTCCATAGATGCTTACCCACCTTTTGAATATGGTGGATTAAGACTATGATGGAAGAAGCCCTGAATCCTTGTGCGTTATCCAGTGCCAAGAAAATATACTCTAGCTTTGTTCCCA
Organism: Amborella trichopoda; assembly: GCF_000471905.2. The sequence continues at coordinate 5,023,913 of NW_006500125.1, read as the reverse complement.
TATGGCTGATACATTTGGACAACAAAGGAATAGATGGGAATTTGTTTCAACATCCTGATCGCATAATATGCATGAATTTGTTACTATGACTCCCTTATTCCTCAAAATTTTTGATAGGGAGTGTTCGATCTTGTTCCAAAAGCCATAGAAAGGCCTTCTGTGTATAAGGATTTAACTGTGAAAATAACTTTGGGGAGAAGCTCCCATGTTATTTGGTCCTCTCGTTTGGAATGGTAAAAGAAGGAATGAAGAGCTTCTATTACTGATAAGAATTGATTTTCTATAACTCCATCTACTCTTCCATAGAGTTGTTTTTCCTTCTCCATTCACCATGTCGCAGGTGGATGAGTTCTTGTTTACAGCTCTACTATAGAGATCTTAGTACTTAAGCTTTAAAGATGAGGTTCCTAGTATTTAATGTACACCAAAAAAGGAAAAACAAAAAAAACAAAAAAGCGTTTGTGCAATTCGTGTCCTTTCATATATCCAAAAGACACACATATTAACTTTCAAATTTTCGATTTGAGAGTCTAACTTTTTAACCACCCAAACACAAAGCTTAAATGTTGGGGCTTTCAAAAGTTGTTCGAATAACCAAAACACAAAAAATAAATAAATTAATGTACACCAAAAAAGGAAAAAAAAAAAAAAGTTTATGATTCCAAATGTCCTTTCCAAAGTCCGAAAGACACACACACCCTAACTCCCCATTTTCGGTGTTTTTTGGAGCACGGGGCTTTCATCCTCTGTAGCCCATCAGCACGCAAAACAAATGCACCATTAATATTGAACATTTGGCTTCTAGAGCTGAATGCTCCACCAAACAAATGCGCCATTAATATTTTTATGTTATAAGGTGTTCAAATGTTGAACTTTCGAATTGAGGGCAAAATGAGAATAAAAAACTAGAAAATTTTAGACAACTGTAAAATATTTCAAAGTATGTATTATTTTTTCATTCAAAACTTGTTTTAGATTAATAGATTGCCTATTTTCTAAGGCATACAATTATTTTTACAAATTTTAGATAACTTGTATTATTTTAGCATGTACTATTTTTTCATCCAACTATTCATTCTAATTTTCATTATATTTATCTGATTTTCCTTTTTTAATTACAAAGTCCATCCAGTTTCCCATTTATTTGAGATGTTGACCTATCTTAAAGAGTGGCTACATATTTGTTCTTATAACCTTATCTTGATTGGAATTCTGTTTCAAAATAAAAAGGATGCTCTTACATCTAATCACTATACCACTAGAAAGAGTGGTTTGTCTCTAGTAAACATGACATACATGGGAAGGGGCTGGGGTCGTGGTGGTAGCACTCTATATCCTAGTTATGTTTTTATTCCCATCACTAACATCATTCCACTAACACTTTCAAAAAGCTAACTGCTTTACTTGAAAAACAAGTAAGGGCTTGTCTTCCCCACTAAATTACCCAAAACATGGCATGAGAACTTCTTTTTTTTTCAAAATTTGCAGTCTATTCATTCTTCCCTAGTATTTTTCTTCGTTTTTTTTAATCAAAATTTGCATTCTATTCATTCTTCATAATATAGATAGTTTTCAAACTTTCCAGTCTATTCATTCTTCCCTAGTAATATAGATAGGGGGGCGGTTTGTATAGAGCCGAGGATCTAAACAATCAAAGTGAAGCACACTTTTTTTTTTTTTTCAAAATTTGCGGTCTATTCATTCTTCCCTAGTAATTATAGATAGGGGTGTGGTTTGTATAGAGCCGAAGGTCTAAATAATCAAAGTAAAGCACACTTTCAAATAGTGTCAAGAAATATGATTTCAATATTGGAAAGTTTTGCGATAGCCTTAAAATATATTTTCATCACTAATTATAAAATTTAAAGCTTCAAAAATAGTGTAGATCGAGCAGATCTACAAAAACTTGAAAATCTTGAAAAATAAATTATAAGATGCAATATTTCCAAAACTTCAAATCTTTTTTTTTTTTTTCTCATGTTCAAGATGCAATATTTCCAAAACTTCAAATCTTTTTTTTTTTTCCTCATGTTCATGCATCTTGAGGCCGAGATGATCAATTTGAGGATATTTGGACATCAAAACGACCTCTTCTAGCGAAATTTTTGAGATGCGCCCATAATTTGAGTGTTTAGAGCCTCGCACTTATGTAAACTTTTTCCTGTAGTAGTTATGTCTCTCTCGATTCCTACTCGTTCTGCATACCACCGACTGGCTTTCTCATTCTTTTCTGTTCCTTTGTATTCTTTGTTTAAGTGACCTATCTCTCTCTTGCATTCAAAGGATGTTTATGGTATCAATGGAAGTGGTGAGATAAAATGGCCTTGATGGGGTGGTGGAAGCCCTTTCATTCCTTTTATATCTGATTTCTTTGAATTTTTTATCAAGGCTCTTAAATGAGTTGTAACTGTTTTCTACTTGGGTGGATCAAGATTAAAAAAAGGATGCCTTTTATTTATGGAAAGTTTTTATATAAGGTTCACACCTGAAAATGTAGAATTAAGATGCCCTTCTAAAATCATTTAAAAAAGGTTGTTTTAATGTTGGAAAAACATCTAATTGATCATCGAGATGTATAGATGTAAATGAAAAAAATGAGATTTTTCAACTCCTTACTGAAAGTTGGACTATGTGATCAAACATAATGTATATAAATTAGAATTTTTTTTATTTTTCATATTCTTACACTAGCAAGACCACTCAGAATGTCCAATTACGAACAAATAACTCTTAAAAAAAAGAAAAGAAAAGAAAGTTCTTACTTGCTACCACTATTGAATACAATTACTTAAATTAAAACATTAACTTACATTGCTTTATGGGAAGAGAAGATCAAATCACAAATAAATATTGAAAAAAGTAAAATTATCGGAGATTACCTCAACCCGGCTTAGTACACCCACACTGAGTTTTCTCATTTTGATGGTGCTCGGGATCTATGATATGTCTCTTGATTATGATAAAACCCTCGATGGTGCTCGGGATCTATGAACGGTCTCCTGATTCTCCAACATATCATAAAACCCTATATAGAACCAACAGTCTTGATGGTGCTCGGGATCTGTTATTAGTTTCTTGATTCTGACAAAACCCTCTATAGTGCTCGGGATCTATGATCGGTCTTTTGATTATCCTACATATCATAAAACCCTATATAGAACCAACGGCCTCAATGCCTTAGTCTTGTTGAAGCTCATTTGACTTGATATTTGTTGCCATGGATCTCAATCTAGAACCAACTACCTAATCTTTGGTATCATAGATTTCAATCTAAAACGAACAACCTAAGGGCCTCAATGCCTTAGTCTTGCTCAAGCCCCTTTGGCTTGATATTTAGAGATATGAGAGATAGATCAAAGATAAAGGGAGAGATCTACGAGCAAAAACCTTAGCTTTACTTCGGTATGCCCCATGGCTTGAGAGAGATTTTGGTTCCCTTAAAAAAAACTTGAGAGAGATCTTGAAGCCCTAGGTGGAGTGTGCCACCTATAGAGAGATCTCTCAATATGTCCCTTGGCTTGAGAGAGATTTTGGTCCCCTTAGAAAAAACTTGAGAGAGATCATGAAGCCTTAGGTGGGGTGTGCCACCTATAGAGAGATCTTTGAGAGAGAGAGATGCACCCTTAAAGTGATAAGAGAGAATATGTGTAGAGATTTTATGAGGTGGGAGAGTCTGTTTTTTATTGATTTTCTAATACTTAAGGTTTGCCTCAATTCGTAGGGTCAAATTTTGATCGTCGATCTAAAGAGACTTGTGGGATGAGAGAATTGAGTTATCGATCTCTTTGATCCACCATCAAGATTAAAAAAGATGAGCTAGAGTCTTATCATCTCTTTCTGAGATTTATTCCCTTCAAATCTTTGAATAAAGAAATTATATATCTTACTTTCTATTTCAGTATATTCAATCCTTATTTCTTAGATCAAGCAATCTTGATTCAAAGATTTACTAAATATTTCATCTTATCATTGGTTATAGCCAAAAGAAAAACCAACAAACAAATGGATAACTATCACCTAATCATGGAGAACGAGTTAATCCCGAAGGGGTGGGACGTGTCACCCTTTGGTGGCCACACATAGGCTCCACCCAAGCCCAGATGTTTTAAATTGGGCACCCATATTTATGGAGGATACTATATAATTTTAAGAAATATTTTATTTGTATTTAGAATTTTTAAATCTAATATTTCACTTAAAATATTAGAAAATTAATTTCTCTTAATTTATAAATCCAAATGATAAAAATAAAATATCAAAAGATTCACAAAAAATTCAAATAATTAATTTAAAATCATATATCATAAAATTAATTAAAATTAATTAATTTTGATGGGAATCAGATCCGTTGGATCAAGGAATTTATCAATATACGTGAGCATTCTATCTTCAACTGCGAACCACGATCCACCTAGCTTTCTTAAACTGACTCAGCAATTCTCATGGCCTACAGTCCACTGCAGGGGCTCATGATTTGACTATCAAAGTCAGTCAATAGACTAGAGAATGCAATCTCAGTTTTTAAATTTCAAGTTCTCCTCTAGAGATAAAAAAATCATGGTCATTCAGAACATGATACAACCATGACTCTATGGTGAATAGGTATAATCTCTCACACATGTATATACTTCACCCTCATTGGTAAATCTCAATACAGCTATTTATGTACATGCCGTGTGATGATATAATGATGAGGTTTTTAGCCATGTCTCTAAAGATTATTCATCACACGCATGGGCCACACAGTCCCTCGACTCTCATCTGAGCATACTCTGACCTTTTCAGTAGATCCCTATACCCAGGTACCTTGGGTTTTTTCAAACTCGGCTGGCTTAGCATGTCGAGCCTAGTCCGAGTATCGATAAATTACTTTTGCTGAGTATGGTCCACAAGATGACCACACTTCCACTGAGTTTATGTTTCACTATATAAAATGCTCATACAAGCTATCTTAAAGCCTTTAAAGGCCACATAAACCTAACACTTACAACAGTACATCTTGCAATACATTATCTTGACCGTCCATTTTCAAAATTTTCATGCGTTTGTAGATTTGTTTGATTTGAACTATTTTTTAATTTAAAATTTTATAATTAGAGATAAAAATATATTCTCATACCATTCTACAAATTTTTAACATCAAAATTACATCTCATAACAACGTTTTGGGTACACCTTAATTTAATTGTTTAAAGTTGCAACCTTATGCAAACCACACCCTTTGTTTAGTCTCTCCCTTTTATTAGTCTCTTAAGCTCTCTACAAATCGTATAAACTCCCATGGCCCTCTTTGAATCCTTAATCAATGTGGGGTTCGTGAATTTTTATTGCCCCATGTCATATATGCTTTCATACAACTAATTCTTTACTAAGAAAAGCCTGTCGTGCCCCCCCTTAAGCACATGTCCACCTGGTTTTCGATGAAGTTAGGTTAAAATATAACTTGAAGTACCGGAAATGTACATTTTCCCTATATCCATCAATGTGTAGATTATCGACAACTGAAATTTGGGATCCGAAATCCATCTTAGAGATGGATTATGGATGGGAACGCACTGACCCACTAGAACCTTCAAAATACCACTTAAATAGCCAAACTACCCTATAAAATTACTAGTGTTACAAAATCATCAAGGTGGTCAAATCATATAAAACACGCCATCTTATAGTGCATAAGATTGTATTTTACTTTTTATTTTAACAAATGCCATTTTAGTTTTGGAAAATTGTTTCATGTGGACTGGATTACATCTCTATATATGCGGTCCAAAAGTATAAAGCATCCGTTTTAAAGATGGATGCAAATATGTGGTCCATCTAAAAACAATTGAAAATAATGGTCCAAATGTTTTATTAATAGAATTATTATTTCTAGTTTTTAAAATTTATTTATTTATTCATATTCATGATCCCCATGTTAGAGATTACATATCCTTAAAAATTAAGTCCAAAAATCCACCTCAAGAATAGATTTATTAAGTGGCCTGCATTTCTACATGTGTGGGCTAGGCCTGCATGCTAACCACGTCCTTAAGGTTTTCATTTAAGTGACTTTTTTCAGTGCTACATCTCTTTCTCACTTTGTAGCGGAAACCTTGCAATAGAAATCTTTATTTTGGAATCGGCTGCACGAATTATGTTCTATCATTCTATTTTATCAATGGTCATACCCTCAATCAAGATTATAGGTCATCATATCTCTTGTCGCTACTTTCATTTATGCCCTTTCGTGCCCTTCTTTGCTCTTTTAGAGCCTTCCACTTGAACCAAATCACCCATCATAACTGGTGTTGTTCTAAGTCAATGTTGTATATAGCTAGACCATCTAAATCTATTTCCCCTCATCTTACAGTTCCCTGGGATGTATTCACTATGAATTTTATCCTTTCTTGTATTGCCACTCATCCATGTCGACATCCCCATCTTAACTGCACTCATTCTATAAATATATTGTTTCTTGACAACTAACATTCCATCCCTTGAAATAAAGCTGGTCTTATATGTTGGATATGGTGATATAAAAAAATCACTCACATAAGGAAATCCCATATTATGTGGAATTGAGATTGATATGGTTAAGTTTCCTAAAAGAAATAGAAATTCAAAAAGGTTAGGACTCTTGGTTCTTGAGATATATGTAACATCTATGAGAAATTTGCTATTTAAGGTGACCTTCTAATCTTATATATGAGATGAAAGAGGAAATAATATATGTGCCCTATTTGGGTCATCATATGGGAAATGTGGCTTCCTGGGGAGAGAAACACTACGAAGTGTTTCCTGTAAATTGAAAAGCTGATTTCTTTTAGATAAGCAGTTCTCATGAAGATTTTGGATAGTTTACCCTTTTAGTGAGAAAAAATCTTGGTTTCTCTCAAGGGTCCCTTCCTGGACAACGGTTTAGATGTGGAATAGAGATTGATACCTTTCTAGATAATAGTTTGGTTGTGGAATAGAGATGAGAGATTGACAATGATGCCGGTTGAGAGAGCAGGTCTAAAAAGGTTAGCTCGATTGGGTTTTGTCAAGGGTTAGAGAGGTAATTCTATATCCCAAAATCTATGATACAACTTTCATTAGTATAGTAGATTTCAATTTCTCGAGCTTGTGGATGTAGTCCTCCTAAGGTGAGCCATGTAAATCTTTGTGTTCATGTAGCATTATGTTTCATGTTTTATTTCTCGTTATATGGTTCATACTATCGCCCATGTTGTTTCTAGTTGGATAAGTACACGATCTTGGTAACATCCAACTTTTGATTATCGTTCCCGCATCTAAAACGACTACTAAATTCTAACATTATAGCAATCCTATAGACCTTCACCTATAATTTATTAGTATATAACGATTACATAAGGCTCCAAAAGCACATTTCTATTTTACCCACCTAGTTTTAATTCTATATGTGGCATGTTCATCAATCTCTCATTATCATAAACTGTGACCCTAGATATCAAAAAGAATATCTTTTAGGTGGTTCTTGGTCATCGATTTTAACTAATTCTTTGTTTTTACTGTATTATTTCTAAACTTTCATTCTATATATTATATCTTGGTTTGGTTAATTTTCAAAACCTTGTAATTCTATAATGTCCTTTTAAAATTGTGTTAACATCGTCTCATGTCTCATCCATCAAAACTATGTCATCCACAAATAACATACACTATGGTACGTCATCTTGTAGATGCCTAATTGATTCATCCATAATCAAAACAAAGAGATATGGGCTCAATGTTGACCCATGATGTAGCCCTACCATCATTGAAAACACATTTGTCTCTCTACTAGTTGTCTTCATACTAATTAGTGCTCATTTGTGAATATCTCTTACCATGTCAATAGATCATTTAGATACTCATTTCTTTTCCAACAGCCACCAAATTACCTCTTTAGCTACCTCATCATATGCTTTCTCTAAATCAATAAAGACCATGTAAAAACCTTTTCTCTTCATCCTAAACTTTTCAATAACTTTTCTAAGTAGGAAATAACTTTAATTGTTGACCTTCCTGACATAAAACCAAACTATTTTTGTGATACACTCATTTCATGCCATGGTCTGCTCAAGCAGTCCCTCCCATAACTTCATAATATGACTCATAAGTTTGATCCCTCAATAGTTCGCATAATTATGTGTTTTATTTGTTCCTGCAAATAAGTACCACAATACTTTTTCTTCATTTGCTAGACATTTTCTTTGTTTTCTGCATCTTGTTGTACAACTTGGTCAACCAAGATATTTTAACCTCTCACAAGCAATTCTATGAGATACCATCTGGTCCGAAAGCCTTTTATGTATTCATCTTTCTCAACGCTTGTGTCACTTCAGATATCCTAATCTGATATATTACGAATGTATTTATGATCTTGGCCCTCATTTTAATTAAAATTTCATCCCAATATTGTGCTCCCATATTGGTCGCATTTCGTAAATTTTGGAAATAAATTTCTACCTTTAATTGCAATCGTTATTCTTCATCAAAGCATTCTAATCCTCACTCTTAATGCGTTTAATATGATCTAGATCCCTATACTTCTTCTCTCTTATTTGCTAGATTGAAGGCATATTTTTCACTTTCTATTGTACCCATTTTATTGTATAAATTATCATATTCCCTAAGCATAGACTTACTATTTACTTAGCATTCTTCTTGCCATTTTTATATTCTTTTCAGTTTTGATCATTTCTATTCATTGCCAAACTCTGTAATTGGTAATAGCCTTTTGAACTGCATCATTCTACCACGAAGTTTTTGAAATATATTCCCTCTTGATCCTCTTAGAACTTCTTTTGTCACTTTCTTAATACAATCAACCATCTCAGTTCACATAATATTAACTTCATCCTTAGAATTCTACTTTCCTTCTTTTATCAATTTATTCCTAAATAAATTTATTTTTTCCTTTTAAATTCCACCTTCTAGTTCTTGGGCGTCTATTAATTTCACTCCTCATCTTCCATCTCTTACACAAATACCCATAGGCATGAGCTTATGTTGTGTGACCAAACTCTCTCCTAGGATAACCTAACAGTCTTTACATGATAGTCGATATGCCTTCTTAACTAGAAAAAAGTCTAACTAGCTTTTATATGTTCCACTTTTGTAAGTTATTATATGTTCATCTTGTTTTTAAAGTAGGTATTTTCAATTGCTAGATCATAAGTCACAACAAAATCAAGAATAGTGTCACTCATCTCATTTCTTTCTCTAGATCCATATCCTCTATGTACCGTTTCATAACTTTTGTTGTCTTTTCCTACATGACCATTTTAAGTCGCCTCCCAAAAAAGCCCGCTCAACTATTTGGTATTCCTTGGGCCAGTCCAACTAGGTCCTTCTAGAATTTCTTCAAGTTCCATCCCTTAGTCCTACTTGTGGCACATAGCACTAAATATATTAACTATCTCCTCTCCTAGCACAAGTTTAGTTAATAGGAGCCTATTACCTACTCTCTTGACATCTACTACTTTCTCCTTTAAATTTCCTTCTATTATTATGCCTACATCATTTCTATTATCCTATTTTCCTATATATTAAGATTTATATCTATCAGTTTCCTTAGCTTTTTGCCTTTTTCTATTTAGTTTCTTGTAAGCGGGCTATGATAATTCGCATTCATCTCTTTGTATCCACCAACTCCATAATCTTACTTGTTAAAGTTCCCATATTCCATGTAGCTAGACAAAACATATTCTCTTAGACTAACTTGTTTACTCACGCTCTCCAAAAATGGCCCCGGAACCCTAACCCATTTATCACTGTAACTGAACATAGTTGCAGCATGTCGCTTCTATGGAATGCCCTAGCTAACCCTTGTCCATTTCTCACCGCACCTGCGTGTTGGTATAACTCATCGCTTATAGGGATCGCCCTAACATGTACATATAATATTGGATCAAGATTCATGATATGGATATGGTAAAAGTTTTATATTGGTTGTGCACGTAACACAACCCTCCTTTCTCTTGGGATCGGCCATGGTAGAGAAACATAATACTAATATCATAAAATATGAAAATATTAGAAAATATGAAAATATTAGAAAAAAAGTTTGAATTTTATTTAGCTATGCAGACACCCCCTCCGAATTTAATTTTATCTCTGAATTCTAACAACTAAAGCACACTAACCTAGTACACTATAAACTACTCTAAACCATAGTCCAGTCCATAATATTCTCTTAGTATACCATAGAGTACAAATATTCAGAATCCGGACTTAGGAGAAGAAATCACCCTAAATAAGAAAGTTACGATGCATAATAGTGAGAGAATACTTGAAATATGTCTAACGTAGATTATTTGGGCATAATTGGTAACAAAATGTCATCAAAATCAAAATCCTAAAAAATTTTGTGTGCAGCAACGGAAATTAGAGTTAATCAATGAAGTTCTCGTCATTGGAGTCAGAAAGCCCTACGATGCAGTAGGGCCCTATTGACACATGTTAGTCACTAATTGGTCAACAAATGCCAACTTTTTTGTTTTTTTTTTATAAATAGAGCCCTTTCTTAGCCTTATTTTGAAAAACCTAGAGACAAAACCCTAATCTTTTTTCTTTTCTTTTTTTGACAAATATTATCAAATTTTATTGTCAACTAAAATGCAATTACATCACTCGCTCATTACATCATTTAAAATAGAAAACGAATCCATAGCAACACCTCTTTTAGCCAAACCATCAGCAAAATCATTCGATACTCTAAAGACGTGATGGAACGATAAAGATAATTCCCTTTCCAAATTCACCACTTGAACCCAAAACGATCGTAGCAACCAGGGAACTCTTTGTTCCTTTTTGAACCATCTAATCACATTTTGGGAATCACCTTCGACCATTATATCGTGACCCAAATTCTTGGATTTAATAAAGAGTAATCCTTTGAGCAATGCTCTAAACTCAGCCATGTTAGCTGTGACAATTCAAATAGGTCCTGCATAGGTAAAAATAATTGATCCAGTCCAATCACGTACCACACGTCCTATCCCTGCATTACTCGGATTACCGAGGGAGTTGCTATCAAAGTTTAACTTTAACCAACCACGTATCGGGGGGTATCCATTTACGAATTGGTCTGATCTTAACACTCTTAGAGACCACCAAATAGGCTAGATTAAGTTGCACGTTGATCTCGTTAACACCACTCCCATCCTTAGTGACTCACAACCAGCACCATATCGTATGAATAATACGCTGGATTAGGCCTTCACATGAAAGACCAATTCCTTTAAAAGTACGTCTATTCCGTTCTTTCCATAACTCCCAACACACAGCTCCTTTAACAATTTACTAAATCCTTGCCCCCCAATTTTGGTAGAGCCAGAAATGCTAACTGAGAAATCCCAAAGAAGTAATATCATATGTACGTTGCATATCGACAATGAAGAAGCAAGTGCGAAATCGACTCTCCATCCTCTTTACACATTAAGCAAACATTTGGCAAGACATTTCCTCTTTTAATGAGATTATCAATAGTAAGAACCTTATTTTGCCCAGTCAACCAAATAAAACATTGGACTTTATGAGGAATGGGCCATTTCTATATTTGGGAAATTTGATTGCAACGACCATCTATGACGATCATGGAACAAAAGAGAATACATGATTTTAACCAAAAAAAGACTGTCCTTACTGTGCTCCCAACTCACCTCATCATCAATATTATTGGGGAAGAGGCCTTTGCAAACAATTCAAGGAAGGAACTCTTCAAAGAGCAATCCCATAACCACTTATGCTGCCAGAACGGGACTTGAGTGTCATTCCCCACATACCACCTAATATCTATATGGAGATAGGCTTTGAACAGAAACATATCCTTCCAAAATACAGATCTGGATGCACTTCATCTACCACCTCCAATCCACACTCCAAACCTATCAACACTGTATTTAGCAGTTAGAATCTTACACCAGAGCTGATCCTTAAACAATAAACTGTGCCACCACCCTAATCCCTAATCATATAACCATGCAGTGTTCAAACCTTAGACCAAAGCTATTTAAACCCTACATCTAGGACTCTACTCCAGCCACTATCAGAGATCAAAACAAGTCATTTAAAGTCATCCAAAGCCCTAGATGCAAATTCTTAGGCATCCCTCTCTTAAATTAAGTGCAATCAAATATTATCATCAATCTTAGATATCAATGAGTAAGGACTTCATCTTCATCGTCTGATCCAAGTCCAACTCTGGGTATCGAACCTAAAGACTTAGTTTTCCATGTTCCTTCTTTCCTTTCTAATTTATTTTTATTATTATTTTCTTTTCTTTATTATTATTTTGAGTTGCTCAGTTTCATTTTTCAGCAGATTTATTATTCCTACTTCCTTTATTTTTCTCATTCCTGTTATTAGTTTCTTTAGTTTAATTAGTATTTGTCTTTGTTTTCATTGGTCTTCATCTTTATGCCTTAAAAAAAAAATTTATTGCCTAGTTTTTTCCTTCTATTTTTTTATTCATGTTTTATTTCAGTTTCTTTCAATTTTTACACTTCTAAGTCAGCTCGGCCATAGATTTACAAAGAGTAAATCTTCTTAGACTGATTTCTTTATAGATTTGAATTTGACATGACCCTCCTCTTTCCACTCTTTAAATCATAAGTTTGGACATGATGAAGATAGGTTAGGCTTTGATCAGTTTGGTTAGTCCCTAGATCGCGTATAAATGGGCAGGTCTAACCTGACAAAACTAGACGATCTGATAGGGAAAATCTATTCAAACACAAATTTAACTAGTTTCGATCAAACAAGGCTTTTGCTTTAGGCTAGGCTAACCAAGGCACTAGTCAACGGTCTGAATAGGTGGTTTAGCCCGATCCTAATTAATATGAAAACCAATTATTTCTCTCTATAATAATGCTCTTAGTTTGAAATGATATCATTTAGAAATGACACCTAGTATATTTCAAATAAAAAAAACTAACATCATTTGTTTTGCTGGTTTCTCTCTCTTTTATTCATTCACAATCCCCTCTATAGTTGTGTCTTTTGCCAGGCTTGCAGTTGGGCCAACCAAAGAAAGGAAGGGGAGAGAGAGAGAGAGAGTCAGTTGGGATGTTTAGGAGGGCTATAATTAAGCCATCTGTTATTATAGCCTTTCTAAACTCAAAACAATTGGATTATTCAATAAAGGTGCTAATCCCTTTAGTTGTTCTCTCGTTATTGAAACCTAAATGTTCTTAGTGGTCTTTTAAACTCGAAACTCATTCACAATATTTCTTTGATAATATGCGAAAAACATGGTTTTTGTCGTTCCTTGTTTGACGCTTTCCTTGACCTCCCTCTTGTGGAGGGAATGTAGCCCCACAATGAGAGAGAAAGGGAGAGAGAGAAAAGGGGGAGAGAAGGGATCCAATTAATAGAGAGGAAGGGCGGGGATATAAAATGAGGAGAGTTTTCACAAGGGGAGAGAAGGGTAAATACTATGCTTGAGAATAAAGATAAATTTGCATGAAATAAAAGAAGATATTGGAGATTGCCTCAATCGGGCTTATTACACCCCACACCGAGTCACCAACATTCGATGGCACGAGATCAACGGTCTAGCTTCAATCTCGAACGGGGAAAGCTAATTTCGGCTAAACTGAGTAAGCACCCTTAAATCTCTACAAAACCCTAACTTAAAAATAATTTAGGCTTAACCCTAATTTTATAACCCTTAGTATCTTTAGGTCAAGAGTGAGAAAGAGAGGGATAGAGAGAGAAACCCTGAGGAGAGAGAGTGGGGCGTGCCCCTTTAGAAGAGAGAGTTGTGGGATAGAGAAGGTGTAGAGAATAAGGGAGGATACACCCATATTTATAGTGTAAAGTTAGGTTTATGATTTCTTAGGGTTTATCATAGTTTGCCTCTTTTTTGAGATTAAATATGGACCGTTGATCAGGGTGACTTGTGACGTGAGAGATCTGAGTCATCCATTGCATAAATGGACCATCAATATTATGGAAGGTGCATTGACCATTATCCCCCTTTCTTTAATCCATTTTTTCATCAATATATTTAAATAAATTAAATCTATTAAAATATCATGCATTCTATAAAAGTTCATAATCTATTATATATATTCCATAAGAATATATCAAATAATATCAAGTTAATATATGTTATCTCATTTAGATAAGATATGGTCAATATTTACTATATTACAAATTGACCACCTGTCATAAGATACACTTTCCAAACTTTTAAAACTTAGCACAAAGCAACCAAAAAAGGGATCCAAAGGGGGGAGCGTGCCACCCATATGTGGCACGTGTAGGCCCCACCTCTTGCCACATGGCAGGCCCATGTGCACTATGGGCCCCCATGAGATTTTATAAAAGTTTTAAAATTAACAAAGTAATTTTTAAACTTTATTTAAATTTTTATAACTTTGTAAAATGAATACCTTCTTTTTTATAAGTCCAAAAAGTTATAAATAAAATATTAAAAGCCTCATAAAAATTCAAATAATAAATCTAAAATAATTTTTATAATAAAATGAACACAATTAAATTAATATGATAGGAAATGGATCCATATGGTTAAGGAATTTCATCAGCGATCATGGGGCACTCCACCTTCAACTGTGGACTACAAACTACATTTACTTTATCAAACCAACCCAGTGTTTCCCATGACCCACAGTTCAAGCAGAGTCTCATTAGCGGGTCACCAAAGTCTGGCCGATGAGCCAAGGGATCGCAATCCTAGTCTGTGGATTACAGGTCCTCCCCTAAAGACGAGCCAATGTCACCACGACCTGATGCGACTACAGCTCTATGGTGCATAGGGGTATCTCTCGTACATGCATATGCTTCGCCCAAAGGTGGATATTTGACTTTCTCAAACGATCTATCTATATGCATGTCGTATGATGGATCATAGATGAGGTTTTGGCCCCTGTCTCTGTAGGCCTACCATCACATACAAAGGTCACACAGTCCCTCGGCTCACTCATCCAAGCATAAGCTCCGATCTTATCAAGGGATAACCCAGAACCCTTGGTTTATTCTCTATGCTCAGATACCTTGGGTTTTTCAATCGACTGGCCTAGATCGTCAAGCACAGTCCGGTATCAGCAAACATCATTTGTTTAGTATAGTCCCCGAGGGACCACACTCCCACTGAGTTATATTTCACTATAATAAATGTTTTTCACACACTCATAAAACCTTTAAAGGTCACATAAACCAAACATCTCCCACTTGGCCTTTGAAGGCCTTACATTCTCTCTTTCTCACTTTCTCTCATCCCCATCTCTCTCACATGTCATACAAAAACATTAGGGATAACTTCTTTAGTCAAAGGGTCTGCAATCATCAAATCTGTAGATATATAATTGATCTCGATCTCTTTCAATCTCACATCATTTCTCAAGTGATAGAAGTATGACTTGATATGCTTGGAATTCTTGTGAAACCGAGGCTCCTTAAAGACACAAATAGTCGCCGTGTTGTTGCAGAAAATTCGCACTGCCTCACAACGTATAGGATGAAAATTAAGTTGATTAATAAACTTTTTTAATCAACACGGCCTCCTTTGCTGCTAGACAACATGTCACATACTCGGATTCCATGGTGGTTAATGCCACTATATCTTGTCTCTTTGACTTCTAAGAAATCGCACCCCCTCCAAGCATAAACACATACCCAGATGTAGGCTTCGTATCATCTGAATCTGCGAGATAGCTTGCATCTGAATATCCGTCGATTTTTATTTCATATCCTATTTTATATGTAAGCGCATAGTTCATAGTCCCCTTTAAATATCTGAGAATTCTTTTTACTGATTTCCAATGCTCCTCTCATAGATTGCTTTGGAAACGGCTCACCAAACTCATGACGAAGGACAAGTTAGGCCTTGTTCCCGTCATGGCGTACATAAGGGACCCAACTGCGCTCCTGTATGGCACTCTCTCCATGGCTCTTATATCTATGTCTTCGATAGGACACATTTTATTATTAAGCTTCGTCTTTTTGTCAATTGGGGTAGACGTGGGCTTACACATACTCATATTAAACTTTTTTAGTATTTTCTTATCGTAGGTTACCTGAAAAAGTTGGATACTCTTCTCTCTCCTGTTTCTTATTATCTTGATGCCCAACACATGTGAAGCTTCTCCAAGATCCTTCATATCGAAGTGTTGTGCAACGAAATTTTTCGTATCTACTACTAGGGCAATTGAGCTACTAACAATTAGCATATCATCCACATATAACGATATAAAGATCACATCACTCCCACTGACTTTTTGATGTATGCAATAATCTTCATTATTTGTAGAAAACCTTGTAAAAGCAAGGGTCTCTTAGAATTTTATGTACCACTGTCGTGATGATTGTTTCATGTCATAAAGGGATTTATTAAGTTTGCATATTAGGATGTCATTCCCTTTCTCCTCAAATCCCTCAGGTTGGGTCATGTAAATTTATTCTTCTAATTTTCCATTTAGAAAAGTTGTTTTGACATGCATTTGATGAACCTCAAAGTCAAAATGGGCTGTTATAGCTATAAGGATTCAGATGGATGGAAATATGGCAACAGGCGAAAACGTTTCTTCAAAATATATCCCCTCTTTCTGGTGAAACCGTTTGCAACCAACCTAGTTTTTTATTTTTCTATTTTCCCTTCAGAGCTAACTTTTTCTTGAAAATCCACTTACAACCAACAACTTTACGTTTTCAAGATAGAGGTACCAATTCTCCTACATGGTTTTGGTTAATTGAAACATACTAGTATTCCCTTTCAGGACAGGACAAGGCTTCATGATAGGTTTTAAGCTCAAAATCTGGATCTTCCCCAACTCTATCAAAATGTTCCCCAAGGTAGACAAATTGTTCTAGGTACAGAGGTGGTCTACTGACTCGGTTAGTTCATCTTTGTTCGGTTAACGGTTCATTATCTTTAGGGAGCTCAGGTTTAGGTTGGGATTGTTTTGAAGTTTTAAGTTCAGGTTTTCGAACTACATCCTTGTTTTTTGCCTCCTCAAAGAAGTCGACTTGTTTTCTACTCACCCTTGTTTCAAGGAATTCTTCATCGAAGAAGTGAGCATCGTAACTGTCAAAGACCACTCATGTTTCAAGGTTATAGAATCGATACCCCTTACCATGATCTAGGTAACCAATGAAATGGATTTGACAGTCTTGGGTTACAATTTGGTTTTATTTTGGTGTGGGATAAGGACATGGGCTGAGCAACCCCAAACTCTCAACTGATCGAGAGAGAGAGTATGACCTGTGAAACTTTTGTGAGTAAGTGGGGCAGCTTTTATGGGAGTTCGATTAAGGATGTAGCATGTCATCAACACGGATTCTCTCCAAAAGTCTATGGAGAGATTTGCATGCCCCATCATACTCACCATTCAACTAAGGTCTTATTCTGTCTCTCAGTTACAACATTTTGTTCGAGAGTGCAAGGCATGGTGTATTAATGGATATTTTCATTTTCAACACAGAGTTCTTTGAAAATGTCAGATGAATATTCCCTGCTCTATCGGTTCTAAAGACTTTGATTTTTCATGGTGTTTTGATTATTTACTTCAGATTTATATTCTTTGAATTTTTCTAGGCTGCTGATTTTGTATGAATAAGGTACACATGGCCATATCACTAGTGGTCATCTATAAAAGGGATGAAATATCTTTTTCTACTTTTTGTGGTCACATTCATAGGTCCACATATGTCACTATGAATTATTTCCAATGCACTAGTAGCTATTATTTCCCTGGTGGTATTTTTCCTTATTAATTTTCCTTGTACATAAGATTCGCACACTTTCGATAAATATCCTTGCAATTTTAAAGAATTTCATCATTTTTCAATCTTTCTAGTCGTTTGATATTAATGTGTCCTAACTTCATATGCCATAGGGTAGCATCTAATTCATTAAGGGATAAGAAATAAGCAACGTTCTATTTTATTTCAATAGTAAAGAGGTTGTTTACAAGACGTCCAGTCATGATCACATTTTTTCCCTCTTTGACAACCACTTTCTCCCAATGAAAGTGATCATGAATCCAGTCATAGACATCTTATGAACTGAAATCAAGCACTTTCTCACATCAGGAGCATAAAGTGCTTGTTTTAGGATCATAGTGCCCCCACTCTTCAATTTCAACTCAAAATCTCCAACTCCAAGTACATCAGTCTTATGATTTCCTCCCATATAAATATGTTGTTGGTCTGGCCCCATGGGAGTGAAAGAACGGAACCTTCCTTGGTGTTTGTGACATGGGCCATAGCCCCTGAGTTAAGACATCAAGAAGCTCCCTTGAGGGCAGCCAGCATAGACTCAAAGACCACACATGCCAATTCCTTGTTGGTCCCTTCATATTTGTTGAACCGATAACTATCGGCTATGTAGCACACCTTCTTGCAAATAAAATAGGATCGAGTCTCTCTTTTTGCTGCCGTATTACCAAAATCTCTCTTTTTGAAATCTCTTCTCTTCCCAAAATAATTTCTTCCATTTCCTTTCTTAAATTTAAAAGAAGATGGAGTTTTTACCATATACACGGCTTTCTTTGGAGTTGTTGTCAGTGCTTGCCTTGAATTTTTCCTCTCATCTTTTGCTTTGATTGTAGCGATGAGCTCCTCCAGTTTTGGTGTCTTCTTTCTCGTCGAGATGGAAGATATGAAGGTCTCCCATGAATTAGGAAGTGAATTCATGAGATGAATCACTTGCATAGATTCATTGGGTTTCATGCATGTGTCTTCTAGCTATTTGACTAGCACGTGAAAGACATGCACATTATCTGCAAACTTAGAACTTTCTGTCATTTTTAACTCATTAAACCTCCTCATAGCCATGGTTTCCTTCATGAGCGACGGTTCAACATATTCTCTTTCAAGTCTATCAAAAATCCGACTTGCACTATAGTTTGACTCATACTCAGAAGCATACGAGTCAGTCATAGCACATAAAAGAATATACTTGCATCTCAGGTTCCTCTTTTTCCAACTAGCGTACTCATCTTTAATTTCTTGAGATGAGTCGTCAGTTGGACGACGAGATCAGTCATCATAGAGTACCTCATGCAAGTTTTCTTCATAGAGCACATATTTGATTTTTCTTTTCCAGGAACCATAGTTGGTCCCCATCAAACCTTTCAATTTTCAAGATCTCTGAGATGAAGGTATGTACATCCATATCTTTCTATTCGCAAGCAAAAATAAGAAAAGACTCCTAATGACAATCAAGTAAAACTAGCACTGATATCAATGAAAGAAAGACCTACGTGACCTTTTGCCGGTGAATATAATTTATTTTTATTTTTATTTTAATAATCACCCCTTTTGCTTTGGTAAAAATATCACTTATAGATGGTCTTATTACAATCAATAAATATTTCAAAATAAAGGCAACTTAACAATAAAATAAAACTCAACCACTTGATGTCATTTATACAAATAACATCATACTTGAGAATAAAGATAAATTTACATGAAATAAAAGAAGATGCCGAAGATTACCTCAATCGGGTATATTACACCCCACATCGAGTCACCAACATCTGATGGCGCGGGATAAGCGATCTAACTTCAATCTCGAACGGAGAAAAAGCTAATTTTAGCCAAACTGAATAAGCACACTTAAATCTTTACAAAATCCTAACTCTCAAAATAACTTAGGCTTAACCTTAATTTCCTAACCCTTAGTATCTTTATGTTAAGAGAGAGAAAGAAACCCTGAGGATAGAGAGTGGGGTGTGCCCCTCTTGGAGAAAGATGAGCGAGAGAGTTGTGGGAGAGAGTAGATGTAGAGAATAGGGGAGGGTACACCCCTATTTATAGTGCAAATTTAGGTTTAA
Source organism: Amborella trichopoda (assembly GCF_000471905.2). The sequence continues at coordinate 5,004,123 of NW_006500125.1, read as the reverse complement.
AGTTTCTCATAGTTTGCATTTTTCTTGATATTGAATATTGACTGTTGATCAAGGTGACTTGTGGGGTAATAGATCTGAGCCATCCATTCCATAAATGGGCTATCAACATTATGAAAGGTGCATGGACTATTATCCCCCTTTCCTTAAACCATTTTCCCATCAATATATTTAAATAAATTAAATCTATTGAACTATCATGCATTCCATAAATTTGCATAATCCATCTCATATATTCCATAAGAATATATCAAATAACATTAAGTTAATATATGCTATCTCATTTAGATAAGATATGGTCAATATTTATTATATTATAAATTGACCACATGTCATAAGATACACTTTCCAAACTTTTAAAACTTATCACAAAGCAACCAAAAAAGGGATCCAAAGGGGTGGGGTGTGCCACCCATATGTGCCACGTGTAGGGCCCACCTCTTGCCACATGGCAGGCTCATATGCACTATGAGCCCTCATGAGATTTTATAAAAAAATTAAAATTAACAAAGTAATTTTAAAACTTTATTTGAATTTTATAATTTTATAAAATGAATACCTTCATTTTTATAAGTCCAAAAAATTATAAATAAAATATTAAAAGACTCATAAAAATTCAAATAATAAATCTAAAGTAATTTTTATAATAAAATGAACACAATTAAATTAATAGCTTGGGAAATGGATCCATATGGTTCAGGAATTCCATCAACGATCATGGAACACTCCACCTTCAATTGTGGACTACAGACCATACTTGCTTTATCGAACCGACCCAGTGTTTCCCATGACCCACAGTCCAAGCAGGGGCTCATTAGAGGGTCACCAAAATCTGGCCGATGAGCTAAAGGATCGCAATCTCAGTCTGTGGATTATATGTCCTCCCTTAGAGATGAGTCAAAGTCACCACGTCCTGATGCGACCACAACTCTGCAGTACATAAAGGGTATCTCTCGCACATGAATACGCTTCACCCAAAGGTGGATATCTGGCTTTCCAGATCAATCTATCGATATGCATGTCATGTGATGGATCATGGATGAGGTTTTGGCCCCCGTCTCTGTAGGCCTACCATCACACACAAGAGATACACAGTCTCTCGGCTCACTCATTCAGGCATAAGCTCCGACCTCATCAAGGGATAACACAGAACCCTTCTCGGTTTATTCTCTATGCCCAAGTACCTTGGATTTTTCAACTAACTAGCCTAGATCGTCAAGCATAGTCCGATATCAGCAAACATCATTTGCTTAGTATGGTCCCCGAGTGACCACACTCCCACTGAGTTTATGTTCCACTACAATAAATATTTTTTATTACACATTCATGAGGCATTTAAAAGCCACATAAACCCAACAATCATTCCCTTCCATATAACCAAACATTAGAATTACTACTCTATGATCATCAGCTCAAGTGCTTCTCACTTCATAAAGTTCATTTCGCTTGCTACCTCAAAAGATTGGCTTGAAAGGACCCATAAACATAAACCTTAGCCTGTGTTTGGAAGTTTGAACAAGTGGGGACATTTTAGTAAGGTGGCCCCAATGACATGAATACTCTTGTTTATTCAGACTTAGGAACTCAAAATAAGAGTTTCTAGTAAAAGTGAATTATGTTGTTGCTAACCCTAAATAAAGAGGTACAAATATCATTTTTCCCTTATTGAAAAGCAATGGCGATGACACCTCTTTGTTCAAACTTAGGAACATGGAACAAGGATTTCATCAAAAAAACAAAGTTTAAGTTCCTAAACCAGAATAAGCGAGGGTAGAACCTTCAATTTTCTCTAACTACTTATTTCGATCATAATGACTAAATTACCCATTCTTGTTCAAATTTAGCAACCCGAGATAAGCATATCATCATCATTCGAGTACAATACCACGTCTTGAATTCCATTTATACTATAGGTAGGGCACATTTTGCCTACTGAGCTACTCAAAAAAAGGTCATACTTTCAGTCAGACCTTAAATTACCATTTTTTTTTTCACTACTTCCATCTATGTCCTTTTGAGCTTTCATCTTTCCTGTTTAGAGCCTTCTACTAAACTAACCCCTCCTAACCAATGTTGTTCTAGGCCGATGCTACACATGGTTAGACCTCCAAAGCCTACTTTCCCTTATCTTATCGCCAATTAGAGCTATCCTTAAGCTACCTCAGATATATTCATTTGAAATTCTATCATTAATTATTTTGCCTCTCATCCATCTCAACATCATCATCTCAACGACACTCATTCTATGAATATATTTTTTCTTAACTACCCGACATGCTATCTCATAAAAGCACGGCTGGCCTTCCAGCTGTCTTCTAGAACTTCCTCCTCATATTCATTGTTATACAATGGTACGATGATCACATGAGACTCCAAAAGTACATCTCGTTTCAAATATTTCCTTTTTCATATATCTAAAAATACATAACTACAATATGATGGTGTAACCACCTCACAAAATATACTTAGAAATTTTTCTCCCTATATTGGAAAAAACTTCAAAGTTTTTGGATGGTGTGATTTTCTTATTAGATATCCAAACGAACCTTAATGTTGTCAAATGATTCCAACATAGCAAGAGTTAACTTTTTTATTTTCATTTCAATCAGATGCCTCACAAAATAAAAGAACATACCTAAATTGCCCCTATAAATCACTACTATTTTGATGGTTTCATGATTTGCTTTTAATCAAACAACTTCATGTTTTGTTGACAAAGTTGTCAAAACATCAAACAATCCAAATAGTAGCAATTTAATCGATGGAAATGAAAATTAAAAAGCAACGCTTGTAATGTTAAATAGGATCATTTGACCACCCCAATCAAATTGATTAAGTTGGTTTGACATATTTTCTCTTTATTTAAATTTCTAAGTAGAACATCACTCTACCTTTTTGAACCCCAAAATTGTGGATTTGAAGTGAAGAAACTGCAAATTCATGGAAAGTTCTAAAAAAAAAAACAAAAAGGACTCCAAATTCATGGACGTAGCACTTGTGTATTCTCTTACAAATCTGCATGGATTTTGGAAAAGCGATAGAAGTATAGAGCCTCGTTTAAATATGGACATGGTTCCTTGAGTCCATGTAGAAATAAGTCCCTTCTTAAAAATCTAGTTTTGAGATGGATTTTTGGATCCAATTTTTAATAGCATAAAATTTCTAACATGAAGATCATGAATATAAATAAATAAATAAATTTAAATAAATTTAAAAATTAAAATATTAATTTTATGAAGAAAACATATGGACGGTAAGTTTCAACTGTTTTTAAATGGACCACCCATTTATACCGCGGCAACGCAAATGTAGAAAGGCATCCCTAAAGCATGGAACAATTTTCCTTAAAATTTCGACTTTTGAAAAGGACTGCCTTTGGATTGAAGTATATAGCCTAATTTAAACCTTTCCAATAAAATTCCTTAGTATTTCTTTCATTAAGTCCTTCCCAAGGTTTAAAAATCGGGGGAAGAACCCATTGGTTTGTTCCCTTTTTTTAAAAGATAGTTTTTAAAAAAATTATTCTCTAATTTTTTTAAAAAAATTATTGGCATGTTCACTAATCCAGATCACGATCTGCCAACCTAGGAATGCCTTTCTCGGGATCACTTATCCATATTTTTAAGGGTGCGGTTTGTAAAGAGCCTAGGCTCTAAACAATCAAATTAGAGCCTATCTTCAAATACTATCGAGAAATGTGGTTTCAATACTGGAAATCTTTGTGATAGCCTTAAAATATATTTTTATATTTATTCATAAAGTTTAAAGCTTCAAAAATAGCGTAGATTGACATATGTATGAACACTCGAAAATATTGAAAATTGACGCTCCAAAAATGCATTTCAAATGCACTATTTCCAAAACTTGAAATCCATTTTTTTCTCATATCCATGCATCTTGATATCGAGATGATCAATTTGAAGATATTTGGGCGTCAAAACAACCTCTTATAGTGAAAGTTTTGAAGTAAGCTCAAATTTGATTGTTATGAACCTCGGCTCTATATAAACTTTTCCCTATCCTTCCTATTTTTTGTGGATTTTGTTCTTCCTTCCTTCAATTTCCTTTATTTACATTTCAAGTATGGGTGGCAATGGACCCAGACCCAATCCAGGTTTGAGTATGGGTATAAGAATTGGACCCAACGAGTCAGGTCCATGTCCAAATATTAGACCGGAACACTATTTGGGTCCGAGTCCAGGTCCATGTGGACCCGACCCGAATAGTATTACTATATTTTTTACGATGCAAATCGAAAAGATCTTCAAAGGAAGATCCCTCATATCCGTACCACAAACTGATTTTTTAAAAGTATGATAGAAAGTGGGGACAATCAAATTTTGATATGATCCCAAATCTACTCATAAATGAGGAGATCTGCTATCAAATCAGTGGCAGAGCCAGCATCAATCCGAAATGTGAAATACTACGTAAAACACAATAAAACTAATTTAATTCTAATAAAATAAACAAAAATAAAAATAAATACAAGAAAGAGTAAAAAAGTACCAGACTAGGCCAATTGGCCCGGGGCTCCCGAAGCTTCGAGGCCTCGTCCATATCAGGACTGACTGAGTTTATGTCGTACATCATATTTGTTTCTCTTTACGTTTTGACTAAGCCTTGGCATAGGCGAATGGAATTCTGATGGCCTAAAGCTAAAGTTTTCCTAGATCTAGATTTTTTTCAGGTCTCAAAATCTCAAAACGGTACCCAAGCTAATAAGGTCTAACCCCCTAAATAAACTCGAAATGATCTTTTTATAAGCTGAAAATCATCTAGAATGGGTAACAAACAATAACCAGAAGATTTCCCAACTTGGACTGTCGTTCTATGGTCCAAGGTGTCGCCCGGACCAAAATGGACTAGGTTCAATGAACCTAGCCATTAATGATCCGAGAGGGGTTGGCATGCGAAAACTGCCAATTCGAGGCAGTCAGAACTAAGTGATACCAGTAGTATCGCCCAAACCAAATTTGTTCAAAATTGGCACATTCCAGTCTGGGGGGATTTTTGGGCTGTTGGGATTGCTTCCCAAAAATCAATCGATTTGGGTCAGTCTAAGTTGGTGTCGCTCAGACCAAATCTGCTCGGAATCAGCAGATTCTTTGTCTGGCTCATTTTGGGGATGTTGGGATGTTGCCTGCCAAAATTCAGATCAAATGAGGCGTTTTACCAAAACAGAGTGTTCTACACGATTCTAGACCATAAGGCAAGCAATAGTCTATGGCCTGGGAGTTTACTGGGATCGTATGGTCTTAAGGATGTCTATGGTTAAGAAAACCATCAAATTTGCCAGTTCACAAAATGATGCGTCTACATGTATCCATAATATTTTAAACATAATGTTAATAATATTTAATTAAAATTTAAATAAATATGACTATGCATTTTAATTATAATATTTAAATAAAGATTATGTTATGGTGCTCACACAAACATTCTATAATTGTAGTCAACAAATTTTGGACACTAATATACCTTTGTTTTGTTTTTTATAATTTTACTCAACAAATTTTAGACACTAATAACCCTCATCACCCGTATTAAATGCCGCTAGTGTGCTTCATATTTACACTCATGCCCTCTTAATGACTAAAAATATTTTTATTAAAATTAATTCATGTACAAAATAAGGATATATAAGTGTACAAAATTTGTTGAATACAAATTATAAGGGGTTGTCTACAAAAGACCATTTATCGTATGTACATGGATGTCACAATCATTCTTGTCTCCATAAATTCCAAATGGGTGATTGTAATGTGTCATTCAATATACACAAAGTTCTAAAAAAACAAATTCACTAAATGACTCATCTCAAACAATCCAATTTGACATTTAATGAGTAGGAATGATTATGATCTCTATGTACATAAGATAAAAGAAAAAGTTTCTATACTTTCCCCTACAACATAGAAAATCTATGCTTCCCCTACCATCCCGCCGTTCAATTTTGATCAAGAGAGCCACTCATCCTTTGATCTTAGATCCGACATCTCAAAGTATTTTATTTTTAGTTTTTTTATACAAATTTTATGAATATGAAATTTGGTACGTGCCATCTTCTCATTGGGGCACACCTATAAAAAATATTAAAAATAATTTTTTGATAAAATATAATAACCAAAATACCCTTTGAAACTTTCAGGGGTATTTAGGTTATTGTATTTTATTGAAAATATTTTTTTTTTTTTTTACTAGTGTGAGTTTAATAGAAGATTGGACGTCCAAAATTTAGTGTCAAAATAGTTTATAGAAAAAACACTCAAAATAAAATAGTGTAGAGACGTGACATTATGATTGGGGCAATCATAACCCTCCATTCAGAATGAATGGTTGGATAAAAAGAAGTATATAAGTTTATGCTTTATGCTGTATGAGAAGCATTAAAAACTTGTCCTAGGATAAATAATATCTTTGTAGACAATCCCAATTATAAAAAATAACCACTCAATTTGACATCCAATAGTGAAGATTAATTGTGACCATCTTATATCAAGGTAAATAATCTCGTAATATAATTTTCAATATATTTAACCTAACATTTAAATATATATCATTTTTATTTTTTTTTCGGTCGGGTCCCAAAATTTTCGGGTCTCCGTTCGCACGGGGTGCTACTCTTAATTTCCATTCCAGCGCTTGGCGATATTTCCGACGAATACGACGCCCGATGGCCGTCAAAAACTCATTTTAATCCACCGTCCTTCTTCCTTCTAGAAAAAGAGAGAGAGGCGTCAACAAGCTCCTTTCTGACGCCCAATTTTGACGCCCCAACGCTTCCCGGAAACTGCCATCGCATTACGGCGCTGACCTGGCAAGCCCAAAATATTTGGCGGGAGGACGAAAGATTCCCTTTCCATCCAAAAACCCTAATCAATTCCCCAACTTAATTTTCCCACCCTCTATTTTACTAATCCACCCCACAGCAGTGGGAACCATCCGCTAAAGAAGTGGGTGGAATCATTAAAGGTTAGGATGGACAATAAAAATGTGGGTGTCCACATTAAAACCTGCACCTCTTTAAAAAAAAGATAATTAAAGATATTTCGACAGCAACGAGCCAGCTGGCGGAACGCACACGGTATAGCCACGTATGCAACTGCGTGGGACCCACTTTCCCGGGTAAAGCAAATTTGTGAGTCCCACTGCAGCGGGAAGGGGAGCAGACAGACGTAGAGAGAGCGGGAAAAACTTCACTTATTTTATAGAGAGAGAAAGTGGCAGCGATGCTACCGGAGACCGGCAGCGGCGAAAACTGGTGGCTGCAGGCCTGAGTCGGGCTTAGAGAGGTAAAATGCAAGATCCGGAACTGGTGCTCTGAAGATGCTACTTTGGGAGGCTTGGAGAGAGAGAGACGAGGTTCTCTCTGGTTTAGAGAGAGAAAGTGGTAAGGTCGGGAGGAACTTAGAGAGAGAAAGATGGAGATCCATAGAGAGAGATCCATAGATGGAGATCAACAGAGGGGAGAAGGCCAGGTTGGATCTGGCTTCTAGAGAGGAAATGAAGAGGGGAGAAGGCGAGGTTGGATCTGGCTTCTAGAGAGAGAAAATGAAGGATGGGTATGTCGTTTAGAGAGAGACTGGCCTGAGGGATGGGGGTCTCATAGAGAAAGAAAGAGGGACAACGGGTTGGGAGCAGGGACGTAGAGAGGCAAAGGATTGGAACTTGGGCAATTTATAGAGTGGGAACGGGGGATTTTGTAGAGAGAGAAAGAAGGCAAAGTTGAGATAGAGAGACGATGGGAGAGAAGAAGCATGGGGAAATTTCATTTAGAGAAAGTCAGAGGGATATGGAGGAAGTGAGAAACGAGATTGGGACCGGCGGATTTTCTAGAGAGAGAGATGCGAAATTGGGAGTTTTAGTGAGAGAAAGGAGATTCGAAATTGGAGAGAGAAACAAATACGAGCCCTAAATGCACCTCTCATCAAACTCAAATTTCCCCCAAACCCATCCGAAATTAAATGCACCCTCACCCCCAAGTCCCTCTTTTACCGTAACCGACGGTGGAGCAGGACACGCGTGTACCGCTTCCTAAAATTCAGCCGTCCGTGACAGATCGGACGGTCAGCCACCCCGGGTAGCGCGTAATCCATCTGAACCGTCAGGTTTTCGGGTAGGAGAACATCGACGGCCCACCAACGCTCCCCAGAGAGAGACGGGCAGATCTGCTGCCTTTAAAAAGGCGGTGCCCCCTACCCATTTTTCATCACCGAGGTGAGGGTTTCATCTGCCCCCCACAACCCCTCTCCCCTCTCTCTCTCTCTTCCGGCCATTTTTTCCGGCCTTTCTCCCTCTAAAGTTTCTCCTTTTTCCGGCGAAATTTTCCGGCGACCTAATCTGATTCGGGCCGAATCCCCGAGACAACCCTAATTCTGGCCATCTCTCTCTAAGTCCTCTGGTTGTCTCTCTCTCTCCCCAAAATCCGCCTCTTGGATCTCTCTATGCTCGGCAACCGAATGCCACCCTGATCCAGAGCTCTGCGTTTATGGCTTCTGCTCTTTTGGCAAGCCAGAATGAGTCCACTTATTGGGGGGACCGCAAGGTTTATATGAGGAAAGCCCCAAACCCTAAGCAAACCTTAACCCTAGATTCTCACCCCCACCATCATAACCTCGAGCTCCCCCCTCATGGCAATGAACCTGTACTGACAACCCTAGCCGCCTCCTCTGATTCCTCCTCTCTTAATCGAAAATCCATTAGCCTCAATAGAAAGGAACCCCAATTACAGGCCTCTGCAAAATTTTCAGACCACTACATCACCTACAATGTTGGTTCTTACTCTAAACAAGACCTAAGGGACCTAAGAAAACGCCTCGTTTTAGAGCTAGAACAGGTCAGAACTCTAGCAAATCGGATCGAGTCTCGTTCTCTTTGGGAACCAGAGACCCCTGGTTCTGGTCGCCCACCTCCGTTGAACCTCCAAGCCTTAGATTTACAGGCTGATGGCCCAAAAGAGAAGAGAACTCCTAAAGCAAACCAGTATTATAGAGCATCTGAGTTTGTTATGGGGAAAGAGAAGATGCCCGCACAAGAGAACAAGAAGGTTTTTGGTGGATCCAAGAGGCCAAATCCAGTAACAAAGGTTTCTGAATCTGGTAAAAGAATGGCAATTTCTCCTGATCCAGTTACTGGAAAATTGGTCTCAGATTTCATGAAGAGGTGCGGCCAAATTCTGACCAAGCTCATGAAGCATAAGCATGGATGGGTCTTTAATGTCCCTGTTGATGTAGTGGGAATGGGGTTACATGATTACTATACGCTAATCAAGAACCCCATGGATCTTGGCACTGTGAAAACTAGGTTAAACCAGAGCTTTTATTCAACCCCACTTGAATTTGCAGCTGATGTGAGGCTCACCTTCCACAATGCCCTAACATATAATCCCAAGGGCCATGATGTGAACATAATGGCTGAGCAGCTTCTAGGGTTTTTCGAAGAGATGTGGAACCCTGCTTTTAATAGGTATGAGGAGGAGAGGCGAAGGGCTGTTGAGGAGGCTCGCCGGAATTCCTTTTCTGGTGAGTTTCCTGTACGAAAATCAGCAGCTTTGCCAGAAATTGCAATGCCAGTAGAGAAGAGGCAACCCCAAAGCTCAAAGAAGCTGGATCCATGGATGCCACCCACTAGTGTGAAGACCAAAGGAGGGGGGAACCTAGTTGGGATTAGACCTGTTCAGCTTGGAAAGCAGCCCAAGCCGAAAGCAAGAGACCCAAACAAAAGAGAGATGAGTTTTGAGGAGAAACAGAAGCTTAGCACAAGTTTGCAGAATTTGCCTCAAGAGAAGATGGACCAGGTTGTTCAGATCATAAGGAGGAGGAATTCGAATCTTGCTCAAGATGGGGATGAGATTGAGGTTGATATTGATGTTGTTGACACAGAGACCTTATGGGAGCTTGATAGGTTTGTTAGCAATTGTAAAAAGATGATGAGTAAGGTCAAGAGGAAGGCGGGCCTGGAGGATCAGGCGATGCTGGTGCAGCAAGTTAACCAGGGTACATCCGTGGATGTTGAAAAGGTAGGGGAAGTGGTATAAGGTTCTGAGTTTTTGTGTTCTTGTTCACGGATTTCTTTTAGGGTTTTTGCTAATTCATTCTTGAATTGAATTGTGGCAGTCTCCAGTTCATGACACCCCTGAAGCTGCAGCTGCAAAGAAGAGCAAGAAAGGTAATTGGTCCACTCTGATCCGTCCCTTTTACTCATTGCTTGTTTGTCTCTCCTCTCTTTCTCTCATGATTTGGCTTCACTCTTCTTTTTTGTCATTTGGGTTCTCTCTGTTTTTCTCATCTTGGTTATCCCTCTTCTTTTTTTTTTCTTGGTTTTCTCTCTCTCGTTTTTCTCATTTGGGTTCTCTCTGTTGGTCTTTTCATTTTCAACTCTTTTTATTTGGATTATCCAAGTTTTCTCATTTCAGGTCTATCTCTACTCTGATATTTGTGCTCTCTTTAAGTGTCGCCTCAGTTGGGTTCTCTCAATTTATTTTTGTCAGCTTGGCTCCCTCTCTCTCAATCTCATACACAGTTTCTATATTGGATGCCCCTTTAATGTTTTCTTCTCTGTTCTCTATATCTGCTATTTGTCGTTTTGTTTTGGGTTCTATCTCAGCTGTTTGTTTCTGTTGTTTACTTCTCTCGCTGTAGTCCTTCATTTGGTTTTCTTCGTCTAATGCCCCTCTCTTTCTTCCGGGAAATACTGAAACTCGAAATTGTTTTATAAATTCATGAGCAGGGGACCAAGCCGAAGAAGATGTGGACATTGGCGATGACATGCCATCAACAAACTTCCCACCAGTTGAAATTGAGAAGGATGTGGGCTATGGAAGCAGATCAAGCAGCTCGAGCAGCTCAAGTAGTGATTCTTCTTCGTCAAGTGGTAAGAACTCACCCCTCTAGAGACTGAAGTCCTCATTTAGAGAGAGAGTCTCTTAGTGATAGTGGAAATTGTTCTTGTTGCAGACTCGGACTCTAGTTCATCAGGGAGTGATTCAGATGAGGCGCAATCTCCCTTTATTGGTTCCAAGCCATCTCCTGCGAGGTGACACACCATGAAAAGAAAAGATGGCAAAGAGCAAAAATGCGTTGATCAGAGCCAACTTAAGCAGGACTATTTGAATCAGATTTTGCTGATTGAGAAATGGTGAGAGCAAGAGTTCCAAGAACATAAGAAGTGTTATTCTTTGTAGTTGGGATCTCACCAAGTTTAATATTAGTTGGTTATCTGTTCCCTTTATTATCTTCCAATAAGTCAGTTGCAGGCAATTGATCGGAGTTTTATTTCTTTTCTGATGCAGTTTGTGGAGAAGGGTTATCTATCTACCTGAGGGGTTTTTTGTAACATAAGATACTTTCATGTGTAAAGGAGAGAGAGATACCACGAGGCCCTCATTGTGCAGAAGATAAAAGAGTAGGGAGAAGGAGAGAGGGCAGATGGCTAAATGATTCTCAAGTGATTGACCTTTTTTTTTTCTTTTCTTGTTCCTCTTTTTCATAGGGGGGGCGGGGAATTTTTGAACATCTGGTGTATCATATGCTTCACCCACAAAAAATATTAACATTTTGGTCATTATCCACTTGTCTCAACCTTTTGCGACATAATCAATGAACAGTTTAATTGGCCATAAACAATTCTCCTCCTCTCTCTCTTCCTCTTTCTCTTTCTACATATTTTAATTGAAAAGACACTCAATAGTTGATTATTGTACCATTTGGCTTCCGAAATGCATGGAACTGCCTATGTAACGTTGGTACTTTGTAGATGCTATGCCTTGAAAATATGGAATGGTGCGTGGTGCCTCTGTAGAGAGGGGCAATTATACCTTGTAATGTTGGTCCTCAAGTCCAAAGTCTGGAGAGAGTCGTAGATGAAGATACAGTACCTTGTAACTGAAGGATGGTGCGAGACGACAGCTCCATCGATTCCATTGTGTCACCCTGCATTCAAATGTAAATCAGTGAATGGTAAAGAGGCACCCTAATGGGAAATGTCACACGATAAAATGCAGAATAAGAACCCATATAAACTGCCTCTCTATCCGAAATATGGATAAAATCTCTCTATAGAAAATATAACAAATTCAACAAAGTAAAGAATGAGAGTGTAAGATTAGGGTGGTCAAGTTACGGAATAAGGGAAATAAGTTCTTGGAAACGTCTTAAGAACAGCTAAAGGTGAATTGATACAGTATTTTGCCCCGCTATCTGTGGTGGTTTATTGAACTGCTATCTGTGATTATTTATTGAACGGGGCCGTAATGTACTCTGCGCACCATCCAGGTTTTGCTATGTCCGTGACAGTTTGACCGTCATGGATGTGTGTTAGGTCTTGACGGTTTGACCGCCACGGATGTGTTAGGTCTTGACGATTTGACTGCCACTGCCACGGACGTGTTAGGTCTGTATCGGTCTTCAATCCTTGCCATCTGAAAAAATCAGCTGGCGTCAAGGGTAAAAACTAGGTTCATTTTTGCCCATAGGCATATTATTGTGTAGTGGCTCCCTAAGTTTGTTGGGCAACTACTATAAAGATGGAGAGGAATAAATTAGCCTTGGGCAAGTTGCATCTCTTTTTAACCATCAATACAATGTTAACAGCATCAAAAAACAGAAAATTTGCATTGGGCAAGTTCAAATTAAATTTTCCCTGCTAAGTAACTTTATGATAATATTAGATCTTTTAACTTCTCCTAATTATTCTCAGTTAGTTTATAGGAGATCAAGAAAAACAATAGTCAGCAATTGATTGTATACAATATCTTTTTTAACTTTTGATCATATTTCTCAGTTAGTTTATAGGAGAACAAGAATAACAATCGTCAGCAATTGATTGTATACAGTATCCTTTTATATGGGTATGAGTGGTAAGTCTCAGCTTCAATCATGTTAAGTTTACAATAGTCCACCTACAATATTAGCATTCCAATTTATATGGCATTGTAATCTTTTATCATTAATAAAATCATATAATATTGTAAAAAAAACAAATTTATATGGCATTGTAGTAATAAAAAGAATCATTTTCCATTAGCAAAAATGCAAAACCTTTAATGAATCAAGTATCTAGGGGTGGCAATGGACCTGGACCCAACCTGGCATGCAAAGACCGGACCCGATCCGACCCGTTGCCACCACTACTTGAAGTAGCACTAGTCAGATAGTGTATAAATTCAAACAGGACAGGACAAGCAAGCCAAATCTCAGGGACTTATTAGCGTTGGACTATTTCCAATTTAGGTAGGCAGAGGGAATTCCTTGTTTGTTTAACTTACCATTACTTTTCAAAGGAAGAAGTGGTTGTAGCAAATGATATGAATGATGAAAGTCAGTCCAATCCAACACATGTCAACCGCAATCAAATCAAAAACATTAGTGATAAAACAATGGGGTTTAAATACTTCAAAGCCAAATAAAAGGTTGAATCAAAAAAGAATCTGGATATCAATTGCTTGGCTTGTTCAAACTTGTAGAAGTGGAACCCAAAGATAAAATACTTTTTCTGCAACTTGCATTTAAGTTGGATCCAGTCCATAGTTTTTCCAGATTCCCAGGCAAGGCAAAAAGATTAAAGCTCCCAGGATATCGTGGAAATAAAATGTCCTTGTTTCTCTAATATACTTCTGAACAACTTCGGCTAATCACTAAATACTGCCAACTTATGAAGCCTCAGGTAGTCAAGCACAAAGAGTGGAGAATTTACTGATTTTGACCAATGCAGAAAACTTCAATGCTCTAATTTTGTTTCAGACTTCAATTTCATTACCCTTCCCCCTTGGCCTCCAACAAGCTTATAAGGGACTCGCTTCTCTAGTTGATACAAACTCGTCATCCATTATTGATGCTGGTTCTATTAATAACTTCAAAAATTTTTGTTAAACATATCCTTGAGTTTCACAATTTATCTGAGACTTCTGGTTAATGGCGGTAATCTGACCAAATCAAAAGACTGCCCAATTACTTCTCTTTCCATGCACTGTGTTTTGGGACTTGAGTACAGGAAAAAGGCTAGCAAAGGATGAAAGAGCGAATGCAGTATTCTCAAAGTTAGACAAGAACAGTCCAAATATACTACACGAATTGTCATTCAGGGAATTCCCACAATTCATTGAACATCTTCCTTTTTCTTTTGACATTTCATTGTTGGCCAATTATCTAAACATTGCTAGTATGTCTCTTATCCCAACCCCAAGTGGCCTTTGAATGCTTTCCTCTACATATGCCTAACACCATCCAGAAGAATTTTCTCATCAAGGGAAGAAAAAGATGGCACAAGAATAATTTAATGCATTGGAAGGGAACATTAAGTAGCAACTTAGATTTGGTTGCTCAGGGTTTCAGTTACATTATCAAAGAAGTGACACTTTATAAGATCAAGCAATGTTGAAAAAAATGGATTTGGCTGCCTAGGCAGCTGGATATGTGCTTAGTTCCCTAGGCGGTGTGACTGGCAAGTTGGTTGTTCTAGGCCCAGAGAATGGTGTTTGAGGTATTGGTTTAATCAATGTATTTCTTATGCTGGAAGCAATTTATAAAACTTACATAGGTTAATTTGGATTTTTTTACAATGATCTGTGAGTTTTTCTCGTCATATGGCCTATTTTTACATTTTCCTCTCTTTTTTTGTATTTTTCTAAAAGGTCTCCAACCATAAATCAATTCTTTTCTAAATCCATGTCTTATATATGTTTTTAGCTTTTTGGACTTTTTATGTTCACTTTTACCATTTTTATTTTATTTTTAAACATTTTTTTATATTTGTTTTTGCTATTTTTTTGGGCCTTTTGGACCCTGTAAGATCCTATACTCTAACTTGGCTGAGTTAGTCATCATCTGAGAGCACCCACAAATTTAAAAAGATCAATCTATACATGTGGAGAATATGGCAATGCAGTGCATCCCACGTGAAAGGATCCTAAGTAATCAACAATTCCTTCTGCTGGTTGGCTGAGAAAAGTTCTGCAATTATGGACAGAATTTGTTTTATTTTGAAGCACAAAGATGTATTGGAATTGAAGTGACATCAACATTTTCCTAATCAATGGCCATTCTCTTTTCATAACAGACATTATAGAGGAGCATCCAATGACAGGGAGCACCAAAACATACGTCAAGCATGTCAAAGCTCATGACTAAAAATATCTTAAACAAACTGACCATAAGAAAATTACTAGTAGACAGTTCTTATGACGATACAAATATTTGCAGATACATTAAGTGCCTACAATAGAGTATTCGTGTAGATTGCCATTGGGTAGTCAAGAATCATATGACGAATCTGTCTCAGGTTGAGGAATCTATCACTTTAGAATTCTAAACAAAAACCAGTAAGAAATCAATCGCAATGGGAGAAAGTAACAACATTAGAGTACTTTTTGCTCCAAAATTAGTAATGTGTTTCTTATTTCCAACCAACAATTCACCCACTAAGTTCAACCAACCAATCTTCCAGTGCTCAAGGGTTGAAGAAACATATTGACTTCTTTCAGCTAGAATGAGATTTCCTTCTCTTTCCATTTTTCTTTTTTGCTTTGGTTGGTGTTTACAATGAGAATTCTAAAATACTTTGTTGAGGAGGAAATACCTTTGTTGTGGGAACTTTTAGAGAGAGGAGACTGTGCCCACGTGGGATTCAACCATATTCTCTCTCTAAATGAATAAAATCTCAATATTTAAATTAAACAATTTTAAGCACAAAAAGTGTTTTGATTATAAAAAATGAGATCGATAAAAATTATTAAAGTGATATTTTCTATAAATTCCATAATTTCTAAAAATTATTCTCTTATTGTGTAAAACTTCTATATTTTATTATTTTAAGTATACGTAAAGACTTCCCCTAGATTGGCTATAATGCAGAAGTGCTTCCCTTTTTAGACCAAAACAAAGAAGCCTCGAAAGCAATTATGATAGCAATGGTCATCAAGGCACAACATCTTTAGGTTCCAAAGTGACCCCAAAGTTTTTAAGGAGAATACTATTGGGCAATTTTCTTAAAGATAATTTCTTAACAAGAAATTTCAGGTTAGTGCAAAATCTTTCAATGAATATCTTTTCTTTTAGAAAGTGTTACAGGGATGCTGAAACGGATGTCAGAATTTAGTATGTATCAGGGTGTCAAAGCTCCTGACATATCCCTCGCGAACACCATTTTGGATAAAATAGGTATATATAACATAATTTCCTGCTAACTTGCATCTAGGTTAAAATATCACAGTGGAAGTGGTTGTTGTTGAGATGACCTTTTGTTCAAGAGGTTGCACATTCAAATCTGACCTGTGCAAGGGAAACAAATTTTTATCTTGAATAAGATAATGCTAATATCGTAGATAATATAATATCCTTATATTATGCCAAAGTTAAAGTAGCAAAGCGGCGGAGGCTGGGCTTTATGGACGAGTGGTTGTAGGTTCAATTCACCATTTGGTACCCTTTCCTTTATTTTAAATAAGGCAATGTTACATTAATTATAATACAATGTCTTGACCATAGTTATGAAGACTGAACCGAAACTATGATTGGTGCCTTGCCAATCTGGTCCAAGGTAAAAACCAGATTTAGTAAAAAACAGGTCAAAATTAATATTTGACCGGTTTAGACATGTCAGACCGACTGGTTTTAACCGGTTCTACCTAGCTAAATGAAGTTGGGCAATTTTTTCAACATATTCTATATTTTTAACCATTATATCCATCTTTCTTTTATCTTTTTTTCTAAAATCCGGTCCAAGCAAATCGACCGCTAGTTGGATGGGTTTTGATTGGACCAAGCCCTCTCACGTTTGGCGGCTGGTCCGAACTTGATAACACTGGTCCTGATATTGCAAGAAACCTGAAGTAGTGGAGTGGAAAAACTGCGGGTTTATTCTCAACTAGTCTTAGGCATAGTTACTGAGATCTCTCATCCAAGGGGTTGATCCCCCTCTGGAAGCTCACTCCTACACTCCAGTGAAGGGGAACTAGCTCCTCTGCAATTTTTACATTTCGGATCTCGATCCTTCGAGATATTGAGTTACATGGGATATAAACTCCTTTGCATCATGTTTAAGTGTTCATAGGCAAATTGAACTGAGGTTCCACCAATGCGGGGTCAAGACTCCCTTAGTGGTAGACTCCATTGTCCCTCTTGCCACTTTAAATAGGTTACAAGTTCAAACATTGAGCTTCAACTTAATGCTAAGGAACAACTATTTTTTATTATTAAGATTATATGATATATTAGTTGCATGTTTTGCTCACATGCATAATTTTGGTGATGGTAGACTACATTGTCGCTTTTAGGCTCTTTAACACATCACGAGTTAGCTTGAGCAATACTATCTTTATAATTTTTATTCAACAAAGAAGGATGACCATGATTCTTATTACGCTACATAAAGTCATAAACTGCACTAAAGGAATGCAAAAACTGAAATATTATGTAATGATTTATTTTCCTACTTTTAAAAAAGTTTTTATTTAAAATTTCTTATTACTTAATCAAAATATAAACTACACTGAAAGGGGTACAAAACTATTAGATTTTTATAGAACGATTCGATTTCTCCCATTCTTTAATAGATTACTGAATTTCTTAAAACTCATTATTTATTCACAATATTATATGGATTGCACGCCCAACCCAGAGAAACCTACTAAAGTGCACTCAAGGACCTCAATTTTAACTAGAAGGAGATCAGGCTTGTAGAATTTATCACTTGATCCCTAGAAATTAGGATCAAGTTCCCCAACTTATGCCAAGGTTGTAAGGTTCGCTCTACTATATAAGTCTCTTTGTTTCAATATTATTAAAAAGACAACACTTCAATAAAATGTACCCTTGCGTACTTAAAAAATGATGATATCATCCAACACGTACAGTCAAGTGTCAGTGATGTGTCTATGCATGTCGACACATGTCAACACCAAGCTAATAAAAACGTATGTAGGTAACACTGCTTTTAGGTCAAGTAGACAATGCATTCCACAGCAAGGATATGATTCTTTAGAACCCCTTGCAAGTTGCAACTAGTTTCTCAGGAAAATTAACATAAAGTCACCTCTATTTTGTATCATGCAAAACCCACACCATTTAAAATCATTCTTGCTCCTGTAAAATATCCTACATCAAATCAAAACATCAAAAGCCACATTTCCAGGTTCCAACTGCTTTATAATGCAAATCAGATATTCTTGGGCTAAAGCCTGCATCCATATTACACTTCTTGTACATATTTTACAAAATGCAGATTGGTATGCGTCATCATTTTTTATTGAATCACTCAGCATGTTGCTTGATATCTAGGTAAACCTGGTGCCATTTCCACAGAAGGAGCTTTCTTCCTCTCTCTATGTTATAATCCAAATATGCTTAGCTCAAAACTCACATATTAACTTCTCTTCAACCTCATCTCTAATTACCAATTTCTCACGAGCTAACATCCACACAAGCGGGACATCATTCATGTCCAAAACTGTCCATCTTGTATGGTTTCCATTAGTATTCTAATCTTTGGACACTTTTAGTCATGATGTGAAACCATATCAACATCAGCTTTTGTTCATTTAATTTGCATGGCATGTCTCTCACTACTGTGACTCTAATTCTTGCTTGCACATGAATAAAATGGCTCGCTACAGAATTCTTAAATGAATGTAGTATTGGATAAACAATAGCAAGTGCTGTTGTCTTAGGCACGTAGAAAAACTAACAAGCAACACTATTTTGTAGATGTCAATATGAGTTGAGGAAGTAAGCCCAGCAGAGTACCAGAGACTGGGGGCATTGTTAGGATGTGTATAGCTTTCTCATTTTGAAAAAAGAAATATATATTGTATGTTGAGAAAACCATTATGCTTTAAAGGACACTAAAGGAATGTCACTTGTGGGAAGCCTAATGAAATCCTATAGTAGTTTATGAATAGAGGATGTGAGCACTAGCTTTGAATAACCTTTAGTTTATGAATAGAGGATGTGAGCACTCTCTTTTAATAACCTTTGTAGCAGCAAGCCATGTACATGGCTTATGGGAAAAGAATCAAGGGAAAAGCATCAATAGTGATATCTCCACAAAAACCCCCAGAGCCATATTTTCACTGGATAATATGGTGAAGTGGTGATTTGGAGTGCACAATGATACTTTTAACAACTATGTTCTTCTGTTGTAAGGACCTATAAGTGAGTTATTTTGTTATTCTTAATTTACAATTACCCTATAGCTTATTATGTATTTCTTTCCAATTCAAACATCATAAAACTGCTCATTATCAGTTCAGCCAGGCTAACTAATATACATTTGTCAAAGAATTGTCTTTCAGTTCAGTGATTAAAGTAACAATGACAAGAACATGGCAAAATGAATCTGAAATTCTCGACGCAACAATCTCAAACCAGATTCTCCAACGTTTATCTCACTTGTACAGAAAATAATATAACCTAATGAGTAAAACATTATTGCAGACTACAAAATGTAATGGTCTGTAACAGTTTTTAAAAACTGCTGGGTATATGGCCTTTCAAGGCTTGAATACCAATAGTCTCTCATTCAGTGGGAGTGATTCAGAGATAGAATCTGGATGCTTTGCGAAACGGGGCCCAAATTCTTATACCCTGAGTACTTGAGGTTATGAGAGTTTTTACATTCGAGAAAGCAATTTCTCAAAGAGGTGTGAGGATCATCTCCTAGTCAGGATCTTGTTTATATTAGCCTCACGATTGTCGTGATTAGCCAGGGCTTGGAGTATCAAATCGAATACAATAGAACCCGAGTATTTTTTATGAGTAACGGCCATGTATGGGATGGTCATGACTTATGAGATATAAATTCATATCCTGACATGAGACCATTCCATGGCATGTGCACTAACGTTCGTATGGGAAGCCACTCTTCCAAATCCATTACCCGAGTTTGGAAGAGCCAATGCACATGTGCTTTGAGAGGACCCCTGTACTTGTATTGGAATATGTCCCACAGGGATGCATCTATAATCTATTGAGAGTCGAATGATGGGAAGCTCTGGCTCAATGACTTTGATGTGACCAATTATGTGTCCCTGCCATAGACTGTGGAGCATAGGTCCATTGGGTCAGCTTGAGACAACAACAGAACATCATTTGAGACTAACCCAATGGAGTACTCCAATACCTAGAGTCGAAGCCTTGAGATCTCACTTACCCTTTGTCCAATTAATTATGATGAGAAATCATGAATAATTGTTCATAAATATTTTTAATATTTATTGTGGATTTTGGAGAATTTTTCAATATTTTTTTGATTGACAAAAATGTACTTTTAATATTTGTTTAGACCTAATTCTATTTGAAGACTGCCACGTGGCACACCTAAGTGGTCATAGGGTGGCCACGTGGCACACCTGAGTGGTCATAAGGTGGCCACGTGGCACCCCTGGCCCCACCATAAGATCAACGCCCAGCTGAGCGCTAATCCCAAGGTGGGGGACATGGATAGCATATATTAGTTTGTTATATTATATATTATTATTTGACTTGCTATATTATGTTATAACTTAAGGTACATTTTTGTCGCATGTTTATTTGATTCACACAAGTGCCTTTGTTGCCATGTGTGAGGCCCATTTTAATTTAATTTAAATATTGAATCCAAAGTAAAATCAAATTTTCAATTTGAATTTCAAAAATATCTTCACACATGTGTGAAGGGGACATTAAGCTCCTTGTAGTTGGTTTGACATATTAGATCTATAAGGTGATTGGCTCTCATAAAGGTGTATTTTTCCACATGTGTGAGTTTTACCATTTACTTTATTACCCATTGCCCTTGATGAATCTCTACACTATTTGATGATTGAAAACTAAGGGCTTTCGTGTATGGGCAAGTTGGATTCACTTGGAATAAAAATATGCACCTATGGACAAAAAGGTAAATTGATTTTAGGGTTTAATGTGCGTGATAAGGGTGTTAAATCCCATCCCGTCATCCTAGTAGTTGGATGGGGATGGGGATGGGTGACTAGGGTATATTGGCCTCTCATGTACCTTTGGATAGGTGCATCAAGGGTGCTGATGATATTCAATCTTACACGCTATGTATACATACTTCTTTAAGTCCCAAATTCTACGCACTTGGAAAATCGATCTTGCTTGAATTGAATAGAGAGAGCAAACATTGAGACATCCACATACCACCTATTTCCCTTTGAGAGTTCCCATCCTCCACTTTGAAGCTTGATGGTGGTCCTTCACTCCATAAGATCAAACTTATCTCATACCATGATCAAGGTATTATCTCTCTAACTTATTTTATATCAAATATCATTTTAGCCTTGATCAAAGGTTCTTGGAAATTTTATTTACAGCCATGCTTAAGCTTCCTTAGACCTTCATTTTGATGTTATCTTCATGTCATTCTTACATAGTGTGATCACTCACTTGCTTATGCATTGCTAAACCTTTGATCATGCACAGTTTCCTTTGATCTACCTTGCACGAATTCTATTGAGCATTTCTATGTCTTTTTATTCAAATTCCAAAGATATTTTGTTCCTCTTAGTAGTGTATTTGCTCATTTAGAGTTGAACTTTTGCATAAAAAGTTGTTGTGGTGGACCGGTGGACCACCACAAGCAATTTTACTCTATCTTGCTCTATATTGATCTGATTTGCTCCATTCTTCTTGCAAACTGTCTCAAATCGATTTAGTGGACTCTAAGAAGTGGTCTTAAAATTGTAAGAGCATCCTAATTGGATTAGATACCCTTGAGATTATAAACCACTCTTGCATTATTCATTGAGACAATTAAGTCCCTAAAAGGCATGAATTTGTGGCCCGGGCACAAGGGGTTCGAACCATGACTTCCCACATGTATGCATGCATGTTTGTTTACTGTATTTACAGTTATTAAATGATTTATGATTGATAGAACTAAGTATGTTATGTGAATATTGAGATTGTTCTTTAATCATGTGGCATGATCCATAATGTTATGCTTTATTGTTTATATGAATTGAAATCTCATTGGATTTTCTTTGATCGAATATATGGTATGTGTGTAACATGTGGTACGTGATGAGGATGAAGACTGAACGTATAATTACTATGTAATTTGGAAAGATGCGGAGTTTTGAGTACATGTAATTCAATGAGTTGTAAAGAAAAGCATATGTGTATTTGGACACTACATTGTTTGTATTTCTATTTCAAGAAAGGGATTTATTATGGGACCTATTAGAGTTAGATTTTTCAATAATCCAAGATGTGTATAAGTCCAAATTGTGGGCTAGAGTCTGTAATTTCATAACCCCATATGAAAGTTTTATGTAATTAGAGCATCATGTTTCAATAAAATGAAAATTTTTGAGTTAAGTATCTTGTCCCTTGGTCTTATACCACCCACAAAACATGGCCTCAAGCTCAAACTCTGCGGGGTACAGAGCCCATGTCAGAGGGTGACTCAAGCCGTGTCTCAAAAATACATAGCAATCTTGAACAGGTCAGACTAGGCACAATTTTTTAAGGTTAGTAACCCAGACCAGGCACCATCCTGGGTTCGAGTGACTCGGATGAGCCTAAGCGTGACTCGCCATTTTCTAAGACACTGAATTGTAGCAATAGGTCATTAGGCAGAAAGGTATAAAGGAGCCTATCAAGTTTAAGAAGGAAAACAGAAGGTAGCATCTGTCATGCCTGGCACCTGGAGAACAATATGAACTATAACTCAGAGCATTAGAAGTTCTACCAAGATTTTGTTGGGAAATGTGACAAGGTGCTAATTTTCAGTCGATAAATAGATGGGAAGGTATTAAAGAGTGAATGCCCTGGAGTAGGGACCTAAGTTCACAACCATGAATCCAAGGTAAATGAGTTATCCAACAAGAATTCCAATGATATTTGATGGACTTCACCCTCTAGAGAAACTTATAGTACTAAAACATAGTTGACCAACCTGCCATGCACTTGGGCCTTATATGAAATGTCTCTGTGAGGAGTGGGGAAAGGCCAGACAATGAAGTCCAGGAGAAAGCGATGACTTGGACGCTCTTAAAAATTGATGCAATGCAAACTTCACAGTGAGGAAGGTAGAAAAAATATCCATAAAGGGTTCAATTCATTGCATATATCGCAAAAGATAAAATCCTGATCATTGACCATCTCCAAAGCAGGGAAATGGTTTTGTCGAGTATGGAACTTTTTATGCGGGGAAACAGAGGAATCAATATGCATATGCATGTCTGATGCAAGTTCACTTAAGGATGTGTTATCATATCATTTGGATAATGCTCAAGTTTCCTTCTTTCTTAGTGTAAGTTTTGGTGAGTAAAGGTAGAAGGAGATGATAATGATTCTATGCTTATCAACTTTTGACCATATAATAGATTTAAAAAGAGAAGAAGAATTGGTTTTATTGGGTAGATAATTCAATCCAGATGTACTGGTCCTAATCATTTGTTGAGAACTGATCTCTTGGCCCACTCGAGCCCAAAAAGGAAAAGATTAGCATCACAGGAATCAAACAAATCTATGATTTAAGGAAAGCTGAAACCCCAAACCTGCCTCACATAGAATATACACTGCCTCCCTAGATTTCTTTTTTGCTTTTTATCTCATCCCTTTGGAAAAAAATTTTAAGAATAACTTTTCATGGAGAGAGTAGACTTAGGTGGGCTGACCATGTGTGGCATTGACCCAGTATAGCACCTGTTAGAAGGTGCGAGTTAGTTCAAGTAGAAGGATTGAAAAGAGCAAGGGGTAGGCCCAAAAGGATGTGGTTGGAAGTAGTCCGAAAAGATATGGGGACTTATGGCCTCACTGAGAGTATGGTCTTAAATAGAGCAGAATGGTGGACCAAGATTCGTGTAGCCGACTCCAATTAATTGGGAAAAGGCTATGATGATGATGATGATGATCTCATCCCTTTGCAAATGTTTTTTAAGGATAATTTTTCATGGGGAAGGAAACCCTGGCATGATGGACATCAAAATAATTTTTAAGAGTGTAGATGAAGCAACTCTGAAATGTTCATCCTAAGACCCTGAAAATCTTACTTGGGTAGAAGTAAACACTATCATGAAGGTATATGGGCCCTGACATGGGAATATGAGCTTCTCTCATTATTGGAGGCAATTTAGCAAACATTGTAGTTTGTATTGAAGGGGTATCTTTAGTTCCACGGAGGCTAAAAACCTCAAGTGGAATTGTTGTATTCCAAACGTCGTCAATGTACACAAGGAAGCTAACTTGGTAGTTGGTATTTTGGCAAAAATGATGTTTCTAGATCAAGTATGAGTACTAGGATTTACCGTTGCCATAAACCTCCATGAAATCTTGGAATTTATACTATCTTTCTTTAAAGTAATTTACAAGAAACTCAGAACATGAATAGAAAAATAATCTTTAGAAAACAACGAAACATATAAAGTACAAAGCACATAACAAATCAGTAATTTTCAGAAGGATTCTTTTTTTTTTTATGAACGTTCAGCATCCAAGAGAGATTTCGTGGCCAGGATCATGTCATCATTTAAAAGAAGTAGGATTAACCAGATCTCAAAGCTCTGGCCTAGGGTGGAAGGAATTTACTACATTTGCCACCCAATAACCCCTAGAACTTCTTCAAGG
The DNA here is from genome assembly GCF_000471905.2 of Amborella trichopoda. The sequence continues at coordinate 4,979,560 of NW_006500125.1, read as the reverse complement.
GGACTGTATTGATCAACCAGATCTCAAAGCTCTGGCCTAGGGTGGAAGGAATTTACTACCTTTACCACCCAATAACCCCTATAACTTCTTCAAGGGGACTCTATTGCTAATTTCATCAAATTGTACCTTGGATGCACCTCTACATAATAACTCTCTCTCTCTTTGTTTTTGAATGCTAACTTGTAACCTTAGAAGGGATAGATCTCTAGACATCATGTTGTGGCACCCTGCCACCATGAATACCAAGCTTAGAGGCCAGAGCATCCACTTTTATCTCAATGGGCACTAGTCAAGCTGAAGTGCGCAAAGTTTTATTAGTTTCAGGCCAAAATGCAAGTTACAGAGGAACGATTAGCATAGACATCCTGTTAACCACCCATTCTCAAAGACATATGGAGGAGATGAACTGCAATTCCAATAATGGACATTCACCTGGACCTACAGTTCATCTCCACCATCTATCTCTAGAATAGAAAGCGGGTGCCCCACCTGTGTATGGTATAACATACACTTGCAGTGTATGATAATCATTCCGAGGGTGAAACAGAGCAACAAAGTCCGCATCTATACTGAAAAGCAATTCATGAATCAGGCTCTTTGTCTAATGCAGCCATGGCTATGCCAAAATCTAGTGTTTTGTTCTGAAATTAAAGCAAAAATGCCATTTCCATGGACAATAATATTTTGGTATTTGGCATTCCAAATTGAGTTTTAATTGATCACCTTGAACTCACTCTGCACATGTATGCAGCATTCAAAAGCCATTGAAACAGTTGTATAAAAAATTTCGGCACATGAATTCGAACATCCTGACGTCATTGTGAGCAATATAATTGCAATAAATTGAACTAAACAGCAAAGAAAATATTAAACTGTGGCACCTAGCCAAAAATATATATGTATAACTGAGATCTAATTTAGACCGTGAAAGGATCGCATTGGAAACTACTATGGCTCACAAGGAAATTAAAAGATAAAAAAAAAAATACTAACAAAAATCAGAACCATGGAAATAGGGCATATATCTCCATAAATAAAATCCATAAATCCATCAAACTCTGAATCGCAGATCATGCCTACCTGTATATGTTCAATGTTCTTCTGATTCTGATTTTCCCCAAAATATCTTCTAAATCTGGAAAAGAGAAAAAGGATGAGATAAATAACAGTCAACTTCAAAAACAATAAAAAGAAAAAGGGAAATTGCAGTTAGTGATACACTCAATCCACTGTGATTTGAGAGAAAAATTGAAGGTTGGTTTGATCAAAAGAGAAGTGAGATTGTGATGGTGAGTCAAAATGAGAAAGGGAAGAGGAAAACCAGGCCTCAAAATAATAAAGAGTGGTTATTAATTTCTGTTTCTTATTTTGTTTGTTTTTATTGAAGTAAAGAAATTAGGTAGATTTAGATGGAATGAGACACGAAACACCACGAATTTCCTCATGCAAATGGGCTGTCACACCAGGACAAAAGTTTTATTCACAAAAAATTGATTGAATGAATGTTCTGCTAACTATGGTAACTAGCACTTGGGAAAAATAAAGTGAATGATCTCTCTCTCTTAATTAACATTTGAAAAAAATAAAGTGGATGATCTCTCTCTCTCTTTCTAGCTCTATGATATTAGTATTTGAAAAAATAAAGTGAATGATCCCTCTTCTCTCTCTCAAAGTGGATAAGCTCTCTCTCTCTCTAAAAAAGTAAGGCGTACCTTCAAACAAAGTAGGGTGTGGTTTCCTTGAACAATCAAATTAAAGCGTATCTTGTAATATAGTCGAAATATTTTATTTTATTTTTCAGTATTATCAATTTTAATAATGACCTAAATTTATTTTCATCTTTAATTTTAAAATTTAAAGATTCAAAATAGTGTAGATAGAACGGATATATGAATATATGAAAATCTTGAAAATTAAAGGTCTAGATAATGCATTGCATGTGCATTATTTCCAATACTTGAAATCTATTTTTTTTCTCATGTCCAGATATCTTGAGGTCAAGATGATCGAATTCAAAGGATTTTCAGCATTGAAATAATCTCTTCTAGTGAATTTTTGCAATACATTTTAATTTGATAGTTTAGAGCGTCTCCCTTAAATAAAATTTTTCTAATAAAATAATGTCTCAAGATTGAACAAGAACCATCCAATTTTTTGAATGAAAGATCTAGATGATCAAGAACTCAAAATCTATTATTTTTCGTTCTTGAAAATAATAATCTAGTGATATTAGATGGATCTCAAAATTTTAAATAAAAAAAAATTCCACCAGAGTATTTATTGCTCGCAAGGGAGTTGTTGTACAATTTGCTCCTACGTAAGCAAGCTATGAGTTTTAAATCTTTTGACCATGGTAATCACGTTTTCAAAAAGCGTTGGTATTGCGTCCGGACACTTAAAAGGTGACAAGCAACTGTAATGGTTCAGATTGAACCAGCCTCAGCCAAGGGTCAAAAATGATTTTTGTTTTCTATTTTTAATTGTTAATTTAAAATGACATTAATATAAAATTTGGGTTTTAGTTTTAATTTTATAAGTAGAATTACACAAAACAATAAACAAATTTAAAACATAAAATATGATCAAAATAAATTTAGGGATATTTTAATCATTTTATTCAAAAGATTTTTTGATTATTTTTATAAGTATCGATACTATGAGACACTCTCATACTGTGAGTAGGATATCAAATGATCACCATTAAATTTTTGAGATAGATTTCTAAAAAATTTATCAATAAATCCATTCACCCAAGTCTCAATCCCATGCAATAACTTTTTTAAATATCTTTATCAAAATTAATAATGATCTTTTGAGGTACTACTCACATAGATGTGAGAAGGTGTCATAGTGTCATTACTCTATTTTTATACACTTTTATTTACAAAAACTTAACATACAGCTCAAAATTAGAGAAATATCTTATTTAAATAAATAAATAAAAATAAAATATAGAAATTAATTTTTGGCCAATGGAGCCCTTGCGAAATTTCAAAAGGTTCAACCAGTGTTTTAAAAAACGCCGAGTCGAACCGGACTCGCCCGGTTCGACTCGAAAATCGTGAAAAGGGGACCGGATCGCCTAAAAAATCGGAAATCATCTGGTTCTAGAGAGAACCGGACGATTTTGTGCAGTGAATCGCCGATTCATTGTACGGAATCGGCGAGTCCGAACAGTGAATCGGCGAGTCCCGTACGGGATTTTTTTTATTTATTTTTTTTTTATTTATTTATTATTATTTTTTTTTTTTGTAATCCATGATAGATTTTTTTGTAATACTTGGTCGATTTTTTTGTAATCCATGATCGAATTGTTTTTGTTTTTTTGTAATCCATGATCGAATTTTTTGGTTTTTTGTAACCTATAAT
>NW_006500125.1:4956006-4967042 GCF_000471905.2 Amborella trichopoda | reverse complement strand
TGGCAGTTTTTAAGGCAAAGTCATCACGTAACGGGGTGAAACTCTATTTATTTTTATCTATATGTGTTTCTATGTGTATATCTATATATATATATATATATATATATATATATATATATATATATATATATATATATATATATATATATATATAGAGAGAGAGAGAGAGAGAGAGAGAGAGAGTACCTCTACAGCCTTTGGCTGAGGAAGATGAATGTAATGATGACTCTGGCTACACAAAATGCTATTCTTGTTCATGAAAACTGATGGACATGGTGTCAGTGTTATTGGGGATGGGGCATTGCCTCTATGCATCGCCCCAGCCCTCCAATATCTCCTCCCAAATGTCATCTCCCACTGTTTGGTAGTTTCAGTAAAACCAGTGTCAAGCTTCTTCCCTTTGCCTCTATTTGAATCCATATCATCATGCTCCAATATTTTACCCAGAACTTTTACCATGTCTTTAGTGTAAGAAATTGGTTGGAGCTGGTGTGAATGCCACATCAGGTCAATGTCATATGTTGGGACACAAAAACGTCTCAAATTGTTTTCGAAGTTTCTCTTTATGAGATAAAGAAATCCTTTGTATCTTGCTGCAGCTCCTTCAAGAAATCGATCATCTTCCACAGTGGGTCTTGAGACCTGCCAAAAGTGTCAATAATAGTTGGTCAAGAAATTTTATATACTACTGTAACTTATTCTTCTATTTATAGTTCATGTTAATTGTAAAGGACAAATATATAATTTCTAGTTTTATTTGTAACCTTAATTAATTAGGGTTAAAAACAATATAACTGTTTATATCTTCGAGTGGAGCCCCTCATGAACGAATTAGAGGTCACATCACTCTTCATTGACTTCCTCTCCATACAGCTCAACTTGTAGCACAACTTGTTCTTTTTTCTAAAGTATTCAAGGTGATATTTTAACATGGTATCAGAGCAGGTTCAAGCATTAATGTCAGACATTTGATCAAAGATATCGAAATCTCTCTTTTCTTTGCCCTCTTTTTTGGTCATTATTTAGAATGATTGCGTTATTGTCAACATTGACATGAAACCCTATATCTGTCCCCTTAACTTGGATTTATAGACCTTAACCACAAATCTCTTACTCTCTATAGACCTTAACCATAAATCTCTTACTCTCTAAATCTCTTCTTTATCCTAAATTTCTTATATTCCTTTTATGTGAACAGTAAACCCTAGATACTATTCATGTGAACAGTAACCCTCAATTATTCTTCATGTTTGAACAGTAAACTCCTTTTCTTTCAAAAAAGAAAAAAAGAAAGAAAAATTATTTCCATTATCTTCTACTCATTTGATCCCATGGAATCTTCTGGTATCCCCAATATTCCGTTCCCTAGAATTTACCAGCAAACTTTCTTCTTCCTTTCGCATTGTATGGAAAGGAGATACAAATCCTTGTATCTGAGGCCTATGATTGATGGGTGGGTCACATTAATAGATCATGCAAGGCACCACTACAGTTCATCACCAAAGACGAAGTGAGTAAAGATGGAAAGAGAAAAAGTTGTAACCCATAATCCTAAATAGGATCAATTGTTTGTCAAGGATTAATGATTAATTTGGTGGATCAATTCTATGTTGTCAGACAATATATTGGCACAAGTGGTTCATATAAACACTAATGAAGAATCGTGGAAGGAATTACAAAACTCATATACCAATTGTCTTAAGCAAGTGTAATTCACTTGAGACAAACTCTTGAGTTGCAAAAATGAAGATAAATCCATATCTGATTACCTGGTCAAAATCAAAGGAATATGTGATCAGCTTGCTATGATTCAACACCTCGTTAATGAGACAGGCAAAGTGTACATTGTTGTCCTGGATATCAATATGAGACTTTTGTTACTAGTGCTACTTTTAGACCACTATATCCTTCTTTTGCAGCATTACATGCTCTACTTCTTTAGCTTCAAGCTATATGCCCTAATAAAAGGACGGCACAACCATCAAGTGTGAAGTCTTATAATGCATTGTTTATCCACAACAATTATTCATATCCTGGAAATGGTTTCATGGTGTAGAGATAGAGGAAGAAATGATAGAGGCTGTGGTGGACGTGGTAAAAGTGGGTTTTATGGAAATACCGTTCAGCATCCTACTTCCATCTAACAATAATAACAATGGGAGTTCTAGTCATGAGAATAACAGTATAATATGTGAGATTTGTGGAAGACGTAACCACTCAGCTATTAGTTGTTATACTAATAATATGATGGGATACCACAACCACAATATGGAAGCAACCGACATGTTGTTCTAAGTATATCTCTTGATAAGGTTGTAAGGAAAGTGGAGTTCATAATGTTGGAAGACAGCTGGCTGCAGTGAATACATCTTCGGAGATCCTTGCCATTACATCTCCATCTAAAGCTCCATGGATTGTTGATAGTGGAGCAATCAACCTTTTGACAGGAATTTCAGGTTTGTTCTCTTTCCTTATCCCTTATTCAGGTAGTGGGTCCATTCATCACACATGTTAGGAATGTTACCATTCAATCTTCTAAAGGTCCTATACGTCTCAAAAATATTTTACTTGTCCTTAATTTCAAATGTATTTAATTTCACAATTGACTAGAGAAATTCATGCCTTTTTGTATTTACTCTGGATTGTGTTTAATTGAAGGACCCACTATTAGGGACCAGTTTTGCTGGTGAGTTCACAATGCAGAGAGTTGTACACAGCTGATGATGAATGGAATTAAGTTTCAAAGCCTGGTCGTATATTGCTATGTTAATAGGGATGCCAATGTGCAGCACCATAGATTGGGTCATTGTGGTATGGAGTCTCTGAATAAGTTGTGAAAAAGGACATGTTTCCTCCAATATTGATCTACCTAGTGATTTTCTTTCTCATGGCTGTTGATTAAGAAAACATGTCAAGTTTCCCTTTATTTCTAATAATAAAAATGCTTCTTCTCCATTTGAGTTAGTGCATTTTGATGTATGGGGACCAATGCCAACTGCATCTCCTTCCAATTCCCTCCATTATGTGATATTCATTAATGACGTTTCTAGATTTACATGGATTTTTTCTTAATAAAAAACCTCACATCTTTGAGACATTTAGACATTTCAAGTTGATTGTTGAAAAACACTTCTCTAGGAAAATTGTGTACTTTAGGGGAGAGTACCCATCTGAAATGTTTAAAAATTACTTGAGGGACAATAAGATGGAACAACAAATTTCTTGTCCTTATGCTCCAGAACAAAATGGAGATGCAAACAGGAAACATAGACAAATACAAATAAATAAAGTTAGATTATCTCTTATGTTTTCTAGTGGAGACCGAAGCTTTTCATATAGCCATCATCTTGACTAATAGACTTCCCACTGATATATTGGATGGAAAATCTCTATACTATACAGTACTTGGAAGAACTCCTGACCGTTCTATCTTGAGGAGTTTTTTATCTTGGTGTTACGTCTATATTGATGGTAGTTTTAGAAATAAACTTGATCCTAAGGCAGAAACATGTATATTTGTGGGATACTCAGATGATCATAAAGGCTATAGATGTTACCATCCTTGAATAAAAGTTCTTTTATTTCTAGACAAATATCATTTGATGAGTTGAAAATGTTTGTTCCTACAAAGCATGATATTTACAGATAAAGTATGTGTTCAAAGGAAAGAGGCAAACACAATAATGACAAGGAACCATCCTTCATAAGTTGACATCAGATAGAGAAATTTGTTGAAGACAATGTTGAGAAAGGTAGAGTGAATACATCTTCGAAGATCCTTGCCATTACATCTCCATCTAAAGCTCCATGGATTGTTGATAGTGGAGTAATCAACTATTTGACAAGAATTTCAGATTTGTTCTCTTCCCTTATCCCTTACTCAGGTAGCGGGTCTATTATAACTAGAGAAGGGTCCTCTCACCACATCACACATGTTAGGAATGTTACCATTCAATCTTCTTAAGGTCCTATACATCTCAAAAATATTTTACTTGTCCTTAATTTTAAATGTAATCTTACTTTTATGCCACAATTGACTAGAGAAATTCATGCCTTTTTGTATTTACTCCGGATTGTGTTTAATTGAAGCGCCCACTATTAGGGACCATGTTTGCTGGCGAGTCACAATGCAGAGAGTTGTACACAGCTGATGATGAATGGAATTAAGTTCCAAAGCTTGGTCGTATCTTACTATGTTAATAGGGATGCCAATGTGCGGCACCATAGATTGGGTCATTGTAGTATGGAGTCTTTGAATAAGTTGTGAAAAAAGACATGTTTCCTCCAATATTGATCTACCTAGTAATTTTATTTCTCATGGCTATTGATTAAGAAAACCTGTCAAGTTTCCCTTTATTTCTAATAATAAAAATGCTTCTTCTCCATTTGAGTTAGTGCATTTTGATGTATGGGGTCCAATGCCAACCGCATCTCCTTCCAATTCCCTCTATTATGTGATATTCATTAATGACTTCTCTAGATTTACATGGATTTTTTCTTAATAAAAAACCTCACATCTTTGAGACATTTCAAGTTGATTGTTGAAAAGCACTTCCCTAGGAAAATTGTGTACTTTAGGGGAGAGTACCCATCTCAAATGTTTAAAAATTACTTGAGGGACAATAAGATGGAACAACAAATTTCTTGTCCTTATACTCCAGAACAAAATGGAGAGGCAAACAGAAAACATAGATAAATACAGATTATCTCTTATGTTTTCTAGTGGAGACCGAAGCTTTTCATACAGCTATCTTCTTGACTAATAGACTTCCCACTAATGTATTGGATGGAAAATCTCCATACTATACAGTACTTGGAAGAACTCCTGACCGTTCTATCTTGAGGAGTTTTTTATCTTGGTGTTATGTCTATATTGATGGTAGTCCTAGAAATAAACTTGATCCTAAGGCAGAAACATGTATTTTTGTGGGATACTCAGATGATCATAAAGGCTATAGATGTACCATCCTTGAATAAAAGTTACTTTATTTCTAGACATATACCATTTGATGAGTTGAAAATGTTTGTTCCTACAAAGCATGATATTTGCAGATAAAGTATGTGTTCAAAGGAAAGAGGCAAACACAAGAATGACAAGGAACCATCCTTCATAAGTTGACATCAGATAGAGAAATTTGTTGAACACAATGTTGAGAAAGGTGGAAAGGATGAAGACATTGTTCCATGTAATCAAGGAGAAAACTTTGTCAGTTTTCGAAGATGACTAGCAAACAGGCCAAAGTAGGTGCTCATCACAAAATGGTCAATTTAAAGCCATTGTGTCAAAGGAAGACCTCAGATGGGGCAGCAAGCTAACACATCAGAAAGAACAGCAAATGAACACACAAACCAGCTCATAGAGCATCTGAATCAGACCATGTAAACACTTCAAGTGATGCACAAGTTGAGGCCTTGAGGAGGTCTGCTCATTAAACATCCTATTGAAAGATAGGTAAGCCATGGAGATTTCTTGCATGAAAATCAAGTATTCTTAAGTGAGATTCTTAAGATCAACATACTCAGAAGCAATTAAGGATAAGAACCTGATTGAAGCTATGCAAGAAGAAATCAAGGCCATACATGTCAATAATACATGGGACATTATTATAAGACTGGAACACAAAAATGTGGTAGGTTGCAAATTGGCATATAAGGAGAAATATAAATAAAATGGAAGTATATAGAGATTCAAGGCAAGGGGCAAGGGTGGTAGCTAAAGGATTTAATCAACACAAACTGGAATATGAAGAAACCTTCAGTCCTAAGTTTGTGACAGTACGCATTATTTTATCATTAGCCTTGGCCTGTGATAGGCCACTCCACCAGTTGGATATAAAGAATACATTTCTTCATGGAGAGTTAAGAGAGGAGGTTTACGTGGATGAACCACTAGGATTTAGTGAAGTAGATTCAAGAGAGTATTTATGCAAATTGAATCACTCAATGTACAGATTGAAGCAAGCATCAAGAATGTGGTTTCAAAGTTTTCGTAGTGTATTAAAGGATAGAGGATTTAAGAGAGCAGCAGTGCCCACTCCCTGTTCATCCACAACAGTGATGTAGCTATTATAATTGTGCTCCTATATGTTGATAATATCATAATTACAGGTACTTCATAGTTGTTGATTGTTGATGTGAAGAGATTTCTTAATGATAAATTCCAAATAAAAGATTTAGAAATACAAAAGATCTTGGGATGGAGGTAGATTGAGATGCCAGTGAAATTAAGCTGTAACTGTTGCCATGAACAAAAGACAGAGCAGGGATGAAGGGGAACTGTTAAGAGAACCAAAGAAGTACAAGAGTATTGCAAGGGCCTTACAATATCTCACACTAACATGAGATATACCATATGCAGTGAATTAGGTATTTTATGCATATGCCCACTTCATCTTGCATGGAAACCTTAAATAGAATAATGAGATATATTAAAGGAACAGTTGCACATAGCAAAATGATGTGGACCATCCGCAAGTCGAATCAACAATGGGATATTCAGACGCTGATTGGGTTGGTGGCCCAAATTCAAGAAGGTCAGTCTCCAGATTTTGTGCTTATCTTAGGAAAAACTTGATATCACCGAGAAGAAACACAAGATAGTATCCAATCAACTGTTGAAGCTGACTATCGGGCGCTAGGAAGTACTATATCGGAGATGTTATGGATTTGGAGGCTGATAACTACATTGGGCATGAAAATTAAAAAATGCAAAGTGTTTTGTAATAACGAGAGTGCCTTAAGCTTGGCAGCAAATCTAGTATTTCATGATAATTCTAAAAATAATCAGATTGATTATCATTTTGTATGGGAAAGGATTGAAGCCAAGGAAATTGAAGCGAAGATCAAACAACAAACATATTTACGAAAGGGTTATCAAAGGAATGCAATCATTATTTGAAGAACAAGTTGTACATGTTCAAACGCCATTTACAACTTGAACGGGAGATTTAGTCATAATTGGTAAACTTATATACTATTGTAAATTATTCTGGTATTTGTAGTTCATGCCCATTTAAAGAACAAATATGTAAATTCTGGATTTATTTTTACCCCACCCCTATCCAACCCTTAAGTAGGGTAAGAACAAAAATAAATATATATATTTGAGTGTAGCCCCTCACTCATGGATGAATTACAGGTCACGTCACTCTTCTTTGGCTTCCTCTCCATCCATCTATACCTCTACCACAACTTGTTCTTCTCTTTCAAGTATTCTAGGTGACATTTTTAGGAAAAGCATCCTCGTAAAAAATTTAATCATAAACTGTGGGAATCTATACAAACCTGGGACACTTACAGCATATGGTATTCCTTTTAAACCATATGCACCTTGATCATAAGAATATTTTGAAGAAGAGAAGCAAAAAAGGAGAAATAAAATGAAGTATGAGGAACCAATCAAGTACGGTAATTATGAAGCACTCTAGAGGGGCATAAAAGCCAACAATATCCCTTCCCCATGATGCATGATAGTTTCATTGTGCTCAGGCGAACATCCCAGAGGGATCCCATGAGATTAATGCCCACTATCCATCATTAGAAATGGATGGTATCTTTGCCTTATGAATCAACAGTCAGTCAGATCCAAAGGGCATCTCGTAGGTGGACTAGGCATCTCGTAGGTGGGCTAGTTTCAAGCCTTTGTGATGATTCTTAGCATTTAAGTCTCCATGGTAATAAAAAAATCACCTATTCTTTTAATTCGTCAAGAGATAGGAACCGATGGCAAAATACATGGTTTTTCACATAACCATGAGTAAAGTGTGCATCAACTTGGTTTTGTGCATAGTTGTGTTTAGTAAAGAAACTGGAAGGGTTCTCTAGACTCCAGACAAATGGTATACATAGATGGTTCTTGAAGCTAAAACATGCAACTAAAGAGCTCAAAATCTCGCTTTTGTATTTCCTCATACTTTAGCTCAGCAATAAATTAATGGATTGCATCATAACAACAAACAATGAATAATCAAAGTGAAAGTTGAAGGATTGTATAGTCTTCAATATATGGTACAATCCTCTTGATACACTACCAAAACATCCTTGGGGTCAGACTGATCATGAAAATAATTGTATTATGAAAGAGCACAAAACATGGTGGAAAAATCGAGCTAGTACAGATAAAAATCCCAAAGAGCCTGTATGCTTTGCTCCTGCCGGAGCATGGCGTACATCTACTCTGTTAGTTAGAAAACCCACTTGGGAGAAAACTTTTTATTCTGTAATTTTGGGAGCCACCTAAGAATCACTGGACGACAATTTTCAAAAGAAAAAAGAAAATTGAATTTTGCATTTTCCAATGCTTAGATCCCACCCTCCAAAAATTGGATGGCCTCCCTTCAATCTTGAGACATTATTTTTTTCAAGGCCATAGATGGTGCAATTTGGAAAAAATTTCTATGGAGATTAGTCTATCAGTTGAAGAGGTTGCATCCCCAAAATTTGAGATTCTAAAGTTAATCATCGATTGGTTAAATGGATAGTATACTCCCTCGGGGAGCATAATATCTTTTGGCAATCCCAAATGAGAGGCCACTAGAACATGACAAATTGGAGGAAATAGAAAAATGATGATCCCATAAAGTCACTATAAAGATGTCTGTAAACTAGGCTAACAATATGAGTAATAATGGGTTTGAGTGAATATGAGGTAAAGCAGAACACTATCTAAAATCCTCATTGGAAGTAAAGGTGTTCCTGCCTCCCTCTTCATGAGTAAAAATAACACAAAGTGGTAGGTTGATGAACTTAGTAACATCAATATGTATTCATACGAAAACACAAATCTACATCAAAATGGATCAGAATACAAATTCATCGAAATAGATCAGAATGCATAAATATGAAGAGGAGATAAGCCAAAATCAAAGTCACTTCTTCATACATGTCCACAGGTAGCAAATCTAGTATACGGTTTAAATGCATAAAGCTTGACTATTTGTCAATAAGTTCCAAGCAAGGAGTCCATTTCAAGAGAAAAGCAAGTGTAACTTGCCTGATAGAAGAAAGAGCTCTGCCTTTTGACAGCAGCCACCAAATCATATTTGATATTCCCTGCCGTTTCAGAAAATTTTCCATCACTTATTTCTGAGAGATTTTGAAGATCAATCTCATAAGGCTCTTCTGGATAGAGCCTCGTCCAAAGTTCGATTGTCTCCCGCTCGGAGGAGCCTTTAACTACTGAATCTACAGTCTTGTTATCGAGAATCCCACCATAAAATTTCTCACAGTCCAATTTGTATTGCAGCTGTAATAAGCCTCAAAAGTGGAAAAGTGCAGCTTAGAATAACACTTTTAGTGAGAGAAGCATGTTTCTTAATTATCAAAAAAATAAAGGAAAAATCACAGATGGACCAGAAAACAATGCAAGTTACTGCATGGACTATCATGAATTTTACACCCAGGTCCTACTTTTTGGTAGTGTTTGTTCCAATTTTGCACCCAGTTCAATGTTGGTAACATGGAAACAGCTTTTTATTTTATTTTATTTTATTTTATTACTTTTTTTTTGTTGCCACCTCTAGGTTGGTATCATACCCAGCTAATTGAATCACACCACATTTGGGGTAGTTTCATGTTAGCATCATTAAACTGCACTACATATAAAACTAGTCCAAGTATGGGGCAGTTCAATGTTGGTGATATCGAACCACTCCATACTTGGATTTTTTTTTAAGTATGGGGCAGTTCAACAATGGTGACATCGATCCACAACCTTTGCTAAAAAAATTTCTTAAGTAGGAGGCATTTTGATGTCACTAACATTGAACTACCCAATACTTCAAAAAATTTCAGAGCAGTTTGATCTCAACAATATCAAATTGCCCCCATACTTGGGCAGGCTTAATACATGGTGTGGTTAGATTTATAGGGTATCATACAACCTAGAGGTCACAAAAATAAATTGAAAAAAATTAAAAAAAGTGGTTTGATGTTGCCAACATCAAGACAGGGGCAAATCTGGAATAAAAAATAATCACATAAAAGTAGGAGCTAGTTGTAAAAGTGGAGAAAATATGGTCCATGGGGTAACTCACTTTTGTTTTCCAGTCCATACATATTTTTTCCCCAAAAAAGGAAAAAACAAATTAACAAACACACGCACAGAACATTTTCTGAACCAAATCAACCTCAGAGGTGAAATGGGGCAGCTTAGGATGAATACTTTTGGGAGATAAAAGCACGTTTCTAAACCAAAACAGCTTAGAAGTGAAATGGGGCAGCTCAGGAGAAATACTTTTAGGGAAGCATGTTTCTAAACAAAATCTCACCGGATTAAGTCTGTGACAGTGCCAAATCCATTCACAGTCAAGAGGCACCACAAGAGGACCTTCAACCAGTTGAGATTCATTGTGTTTGGCCAGCAAGGGAAGCCAAAAGTTCAAGTACCTGACAATTTCAGAGCCACATAAATCCAATATTCAAGGAATCCAAAACCACAACAGTTAATTGATTGCTGCTATATAAATTGCGTCAGTGGTGACATTGTAATTATACCTGTAGATTGCCCTTTTAAGGACAGGACCATCATAGAGATTTCTGTTCCTATCAACAGCTGCAAGAAACTGAAGCTGTTGCTTGGCAGCTGCCACAAGGTCATGGCTAATAACAAGATTTTGTGCATTAAACCACTCCATTTCTTGTGATTTATCCATATTTCTTTTAAGACTGCCCTTCCTCTGGAGAGAATGTCAAAAGTGCAGGCCACCCACGTTCCTCCCTTAAAAAAAACCCCAAACAAGAGAGACTTAGGATTTACAAAGTCATAAATATCTTCTTCTCAATCTCATATTCCAATGGAGTAACTTAAACGCATCATCTAATGAAATGGATTTTGTACACAACGACATGCTTACTTTGTGGGACCTGAAAGTATTATGAAAAAAAAAAAAAAAATTATATATATATATATATATATATATATATATACTAACTTTAATTTAGTACAATAAAAGTACTAAGTAAAAGTAGGTACTAGTAGGGTACGTTACGTTTAGGTACTTACTTATTAACTTAAGACGTAGGAACAAGTACTAAAT
>NW_006500125.1:4936188-4946486 GCF_000471905.2 Amborella trichopoda | reverse complement strand
GAGAGAGAGAGAGAGAAAGAGAGAGAGAGGCTTCATGGATACAAATAAAGAGTGGCCTTTTGGCTTGGGAGGAGGGGGAATTCTCTCCCCCGCTCTTCCCCCCGCCCTTTTTGTTTTTGTGCCTTCTTTCATCCCTCCTATCCACCCTTATTGCCCCACTGTCTTTGTCTTTGTCTACCTTTGTTCAAGGAAATGTTTCTATACTTCTCCTACAACATAAAAGATATATACTCACCCATTCGTTCAGCCGCCAAATTTAGATCTAGTGAGCCACAGACCATTTAATCTAGATCTGACGTCTCAGAGTATTTTATTTTTAGTTTTGTTTTTACTAACTATAAGACTATGAAATTTGATATATGCCATCGTCTCATTGAAGTGCATCTAAATAAAATATTAAAAAAATAATAATAAAATAAAATAACAAGAATACCCCTAAAACTTTCAGAGGCATATTAGACATTTTATTTTATTGGGAATCCTTTTTTAATATAGATGCGAGTTCAAGAGAGGATTGGATGCCCAATTTTTGGTGTTAAAATGTTTTATATAACATAAAAATAAAAAATAAAATTTTATAGAGGGTGACATTGTAATTGGGGCCATATAGGCGGTCCATTTAGAATGGACGGTTGGATGGGGGAAGTATAAAAGTTTTATGTTGTAGGGGAATCATAGAAAGTGTGCTCCTTTGTTCGCCCTCCACCGTTGTCTATGACATTTCTTTGATGCTCTCGGCCTCCTCCCACTTCCTCAACTCTTAACTCTTCATGCTTAAGTTAACGCTTATGACAGGGTTACCTTTTTTAGGAGTTTAACCATCTTATTGCTTGACTTCTTTTTTCAAAGTCTATTGTATCTTGCCAAAGCTAACACCTATTATGGGGACGGTCAGTTTCTTGACCTCGATAAACCCTGTGTATGGTAGTATGATACAATTGTATCTTGCCAAGGCTAATGGCTATTATGGGGGACAGTCAGTTTCTTGACATTGATGATCCTTGTGTATGTTAATATGGAACAATTTTTTGGAGATTTATTTGAGTTTGGTCCCCTCTCTTTTAATGCCTAGTTTTTTCCTCTTATCTTGTTCTCAGTTTTTGTTCTCTTTAGAGTTTTTCTACTCTCCTACTACTTTCATTTTCTTTTAAACCCCGCATTTCAATCACTGGTTGTGCCCAACCCCCACAGAGCATTGTTTATCCTGCGTTGGTTGGTTCTTTGTTTGAACCCTGGCTTGTTAGGTTTCTATTGAAAGGGATGTTTTGTTATTGAAGGTCTTGTTTGTGGTTCAGTTTGAGTGGGATGCTAAGAGGCATGTTGCCTGTAGAAGCAGTTGTGCATGGTTTAGTAGGGATTATGGGGTTACTAGTGTGTTTGGGCCCATAGCCGTTGAGGGTTGTTTGTGTTTTGTTAGTCTTGAATGGGTCATTTTTTTAGTAAAGAACTTGGTCTCTTTTTTTTTTTCTTCTCTTCTTTCTAGTGTAATTTGTAATTTTGAGCTTCGCTCTATGTTAATGAATTCATTCTTAACATTAAAAAAAAAAAAAAAGGTTGAACAAATCAATTTGTTTACTTTACATGGTTTTTATCCATATCTTGCACATGTGTATTAATGTATCAATGATATAACACTTCTCTCGTTAAGAGATGCAAAAGAGAGTTTCCAAAGCCCCTTGCTTTCATCTCTCTCTCTCTCTCTCTCTCTCTCTCTCTCATAATTTACGTAGCATCAGAGAATCTAGGATCACAATTAGTATTTCAATCCTTTTATTCCTCTTCCATAGTTGTTACTTCTCCCTAATTCTCTAACATCATACCTTTGGTATCCATCAAGCTTTGACCGATCCAACTATCTATTGTGGCAATCACAATTCTTATCTATTCTGCACGACCAAGACCAATATGGTTACGTCGATGGGTCAACTCCCTCTCCACCCAAGTATTGTGACGGATATCAAAATAAAACTATCCTGCATGGGAAAAACATGATCAACTCTTACTAAGTTGGTTAATTGATGCAATGACAAAAATGAGTGATGTCACAATTAGTTGGCCTTATTACTTCTAGGGACGTGTGACAAACATTTGAGGAGCTCTATGCACCATAGTCAAAAGCATGTATTATCTAACATAAGCTTCAACTTCAAACCCTTAAGAAGTGAATAATGTCCATATCAGACTACCCAACAAAGAAAAAATCATCACAAATAGTCTTCCGGCCATTGTTTATCATGTCGATAACAATAATTATGTATACATTTGGTGAGGCCTTGGTCCAGAATATGATTCCTTAATGACATCCATCACAGCTCATGCTGATTCGCTAAACGCAAGTGAGCTTCACGGTCTTCTTCTTAATAAAGAAATTCACTTTGAAACCCAACATCAACAAGGTATTCTAGACTAGCCAGCAGCGGACTACCCACTGATGGTTCTCGCCAACCTTTATTCTTTTG
Organism: Amborella trichopoda; assembly: GCF_000471905.2. The sequence continues at coordinate 4,944,027 of NW_006500125.1, read as the reverse complement.
TACTTCTTGTCAATGGTAAAAGTAAGCGATTACCATTCACTCCATCTCCCTTGATGGCCCCTCAGTCATTAGAACTTATTCACACACACACACACACACATATATATATATATATATATATATATATATATATATATAACCTACTTATGTCTATAAGTGCATATCGTTATTATATTGTTTTACTGATGATTATAGTGCATATTGTCGGCTATATCATTTGGCCCTCAAATCTCATGCCTTTGAAGTGTTCATTACATTTAAAATTTTGGTGGAAAGTATGCTTGTGACTAAAATTAAGAGCATACAATCCAATAGCGGAACGAAATGACACTTTTGAACGCAAACTCCGTCAATTGGTATAAATGTGGCTCTCTTTGTTTGCCTATGCTCATATGCCACAACACTATTGGGTTGCACTAATTTTTTCTAATTAATTGATTCCCTACAAAAGTCACTTGTAATATTTCACGATATTAAAATTTGTTCAGGTGCCCACCAGATTACAATGTTTCGTGCTCTTTTGGATGTATTTGTTTTCCCTACATCCAACCATATAACACCCACAAATTGGCATTTCAGTCGATTCTATGTGCTTTTGTTGGGTAAATCGTAAACTATCGTGGTTATCAATGCCTTGATCTGGCCATGGGGTGTATTTTTCTCTCTCAGCATGTAGCATTTAATGAGTCGCGGTTTCCATTTGCAAAAATTACACCATTGCATTCCTCTAGTCCTCACACAGAAACTAGTTACATCGTGTCAGAGAGATCATTGGCCCACTTTGTGTGCTTCATGGATCTTCTCCATCATATGTCCATGATTCATCGCATGTCCCTACAACCCCTCAATCCATACCCAGTCTCCTTAACATCTCACATTCTCCTCCTACTACCTTTACTCCTAACAACCTTCCTACGGTGCTTCCCACCTCCTCTTTACAACTCATTGTATCAACCCCAAATGACCTCCTTGACACCACTAACTCAACCGAATCCCTTCGCTTATCCAGAAAATGACTTGCAACTCAAAACACCACTAATGCATCATCAACCAATACATGACAACCATTTACTCACCCAATGATAACTTGAAGTAAAGATGGCACCCACTGCAAACTTCGTGCTTTTCTATCCATCTTGTGCCCTATGCCTGCAGCCCATTATCTACTACTCCTAGTGAGCCCACATGCTACACTCAAGCATCAAAGTTATCATATTGGAGGGTGGACTAGTGAATTTTATGCATTCATTAAAAATTGATTATGGGTACTTATGCCGCCTCGCCCTAACCAAAATGTGGTTGGATATCGATGGATATGGAAAGTCAAACACAAAACATATGGGACTATTGAATGGTATAAGGCTTAGCTGGTAGCCAAGGGCAATCATCAGCAACCTGGCATAGGTTACTCGAACACGTTCAACCCGATTTTCAAACCTACAACCATTCAGATAGTTCTCTCACTTATCGTCAATTATAATAGGCCAATTGACAATTTGATGTACAAAAAGCATTTCTATATGGGGTTCTATCCGAGGAAGTATACATGCAGCAACCACAACGCTTCATCGATCCTAGATTTCCTACACAAGTTTACCACCTTTGAAAAGCATTATATGGTCTAAAACAGGCTCCTTGAGCCTGATTCAAGAGGTTCACACATTATATTATAATTCTCGAGTTTATATGATCTACTGCTAGCTCTTTTCTATTTGTCAACTTCACTACTAGTATTATCACCATTGTTTTAATCTATGTCGACGATATTCTTATCACTGGCAATAGTGACACCTACTTAAATATATTGATCCATGATCTTGGGCACCTCTTCGCTATAAAGGGCCTTGGGCCCTTACATTAATTTTTGGGTGTCAAAGCACATCGCTCATCTGAAGGACTCTCTTTGTGTCAATCTAAATTTATTATGGACTTAGTTGCACGATTCAAAATGAGTGGGGTCAAACCTTACATGCCTCCTATTATCGATGGCAACAAATTATCTAAGGACACAAGTGATCCACTCTCTGATGGTATCGAGTATTAAAATATTATTGGTGTTCTCCATTATTACTAAATAACACAGCTCCACATTGTTTTTCTTGTCAATCAAGTATGTCAATTTATGTACAACCCCACTATGATACACTAGGCTGCTGTTAAATACATTCTACAATACCCTAAAGGAACGATTGATGAAGGTGTTCACTTTAAGCCAGGCACACTAAGTATTGTTGCTTATTCTGATGTGGATTGGGCACCAATCCGGATGATTGCCGATCAATAAGTGGCTATTGTGTATACTTTAGTAGCATTCTTGTCTCATGGAGTGCCAAGAAACATGCCATTATAGCTTGGTCAAGTACCCTCGAATATAGATCTTTATCTCACACTACTGTCAATTTATACTCGATTCGCATGCTTCTCAAAGACTTGTACATTTTCTACCTTATCCACCAATCATTTGGTGCGACAACATTGGTGCACTATCACTAAGAATTACTAAATGATTAATTTCAAAGGAAAATTTGATTTTTGAGTTTTCTACAATTATATATTGCCCATAAAAAATTGGACGGTCTCGATTCAATCTTAGGACATTATTTTTTTCTAGTTTATAGAGTTCAATTTGAATTTTTATTTTATTTTATTTACTGCAATTAGTCTATAAATTAAAACATTTTATATCCCCAAAATTTAAGATGTCCATGAATTGAAGAAGTTATATCCTTAAAATTTAAGATCTTAAAATCACTCCCATATTGAGTTTTACTTGAGGGAGTAATGGGTAAGGGAACTATAAAATCATGACAGAAAAAAGAGATCTCATCGAGGGCATTATAGAAAGGAAAATGGTTTGATTGGGCTCAATCCTATCAAAATAAGTAAAGCTCACTTTATAATTCATCGAAAATTGCAATTTAAGCATTGAAAAACCTTTATATCAATCATGTCAGCTTGAACATTATGGTTGTGAAAAAAAATTAAGATTTTAGCTATAAAAATAGTGTATGTCGTAAATTATCTAGACCGTCCATTTCGCCCTAAAAAAAAATGTTCATAGATCCACATTATTTGTACGTTTTTTGGTTTCAAAATTTATTGTGGATGTTTGAAATTGATTTTAGAGCCATCTGAAGAATTCCATTACCGAAAGTGTTTTTCGAACGAGGATTTGAGGTGAAGCTTTATTTTGTTTTCATAAAGCCTATGCCCTATAGAAACTTATTATTATTAATTTTTGACAATAATATTTAATTTTATTAGATCAAAAGCAATACAACATTAAAGAAACACATGAGAAATTGCTAAGGAATCACGATACGTCCCTTTCTTTGCTCGATCATCCTCCATAGAATTGGCTTCTCTACAAACGTGGTTAAAAGAGACGATGTTGCATGCCATTCATTCCTTGATTTACAACCATTAACATCTTAATCACTGAGGTAGACCATGTTTTGAATCTACTTCAACAATTAATGAATTCCCCAGTTTAAAAGTTGTCCATACTGGGCAAGGACAAATGGGTTAGAGCAGTACTTCAATGATTTTTCCCTCACTAAACACTGCCCATTCCTTTGGGCTACTCGGCAAAAGCCCATAGGAAGTAAGCGTGTGCATGATAAGACAATTGGAAAACATTTTTCCCATCTTCTCTTTGTTTTCCACACTTTCTCACTTTTTTTTTTTTTTAATGAGTATTACATGGAAGGTCGGTTGATACGCATCCTTTGTATTTTTTCATGTTGCCTCTTGGTCCAATGTTACTAATATTAAACCGATTTAAATTTTTTCATATTTTTATTTTTTGTAAGGTTGTGGTTTATACGATGTCCCAAATATCATACCAATAAGGTTCAAGCGGTTCGAGGTGCAAGACCCCAGACTGGTAGTTTGTGCCCTATTGTCATAGTATAGCAGTCTCAGACCATTTATTGTACTAATCTTAGGATATCAGACTGGATCACCCCAAAGTGAGAAAAAACAAATAAATAAATTTAAAAAGAATGAGAGTCACCCAACCTTTTCCGTAATATTTGTAAAAACTATATTTTTTTGTACTTTTCTTTTTATTTTCATGTCTGTATGTAAATAACTCAAATTCAAAAAAATACGCCTGAATTTTCCCTCACTTATATAGGGCTGCCAACAGCCAGACCCGGGCCTACTCGTGGCCCAAAAAGCCCATAATTGTCTCGGGCCTGCATGATAAATTTATGAGGCTCAGCCCGTCCGACCTAGCCCGTTAACTTTGTGCGGAGGCTGGCCCAACCCAAAAAATCCCATTAAGCTTATTGGGGTTGGTCCGACCCATTATTATTATTATTTTCATAAAAAAATCTTTATCTTCAAATTTTTCTTGTAGGGATATTTTTTTTTTTTTTGCTAATTATGTTTTAGAAAATTTAAAAAGGCCCCTCCCTCCTGAAAGCTTTTCTCCTTTGCCCCAGCTCTCTGTTGCTCCCTGGGAGCTCTCCGATCTCCTCTCGCTGAAACCCCCAAGCCTCAGTACGTCGCCCAATTCGAGGAGCCTCCCTCGTCACTTTCTTTCGCTCTCTCTTACTCCCCTGCACTCTCTCTCTATATGCAAATCCCTTGACCCCAAATCCCTCTCTCTCTCTGCAAATCCTTCACCCCAAATCTCTATCTCCCACTTTCTAGTAACTCTCTCGCTAAAAAACTCTAGAAAATACTAAAAAAATATCCCCCTTCTGCTGCTCTACTCTGCATCCCCTTTTTTCTCTCTCCACTCCCAACGACCCACATACCCAACTCCCCAAAAAAAACTCTCTCTAAAACCCAACTTTAGAAATCCTATTCAAAATATGATTCATTGGGGTTGATATTAGACCGAGATAGAGGAATCGAAACGGAGGGAATTTTTTTAAAAAAGGATAGAAATCATCAGAGCAATTGAAGCATTGGTTTTTCATAGAAGAAACATGGTTACTGCGAATTGTAATTCTCTGAGGTTTTTTCATAGAAGAAACATGTGGACTATAGAGAGAGCAACTGTTTAGATGAGTGGTTTAAAAAACGGATCGGTACCCTTGATCGGGCACTCCAAAAACCCATCCAGATCGATAAATCGGTGATCCGGATCGAAAATCGACTGAATCAGTCGGATTAAACTTTAAAAAAAATCCAAAAAAATTATTAAATTCCATTATAAATGTTTTTTTTAGGAATTTAGTAAAAAATTAGGTTACTGCATTTTTAACTTTCATTTTTTTTCATCAATTTGTGAATATTGATATGTTATTTCCTTATATGAACTTATGTTAACTATTAAATTTACATCATATAAAAGAAAAATCATAGAATTATCATGGATAAAGTATAGGTGCGGTTTGTATAGAACCTAGGCTCTAAACAATCAAATTAGAGCCTACTTTCAAATAGTGTCGAGAATTGTGGTTTCAAAACAACCTCTTCTAGTGAAAGTTTTGAAGTAGGTTCAAATTTGATTGTTTAGAACTTTGGCTCTATATAAATTTTTTCTGTAAAGTATATAATCATACATAGACTACAATAAAAAATGAATTAAATCGATGAAAAAATGGCCACTAAAATCTCTAGCTATAATCTTAATTCGCTAAGAAAAACCTTAACTAGCTATAATCCAAAATTATTACAACCTAACTAACTATAATATTATATACTGAAATTGAAATTGTTGATTTATATTTTATAATTATTTTATTACACAAATAATGACAAATCCAAAAAAATAATAAGATGTTGTGCTACACTTTTTTTTGCTTATTGCATTACCTTTCTTTTCTTTTTTTATGACAACAAAAATAGGAAAATGATGCTACCAAGGTACCTTTTAATTTTTTTATACTTTTTATTTTATTTTTTGACAATAAATACTTGTTATATTACCTTTTAATACTTGTTATATTGTCTTTTGTTTTTTTGACAACAAAATAAAATATATTGTATTACCTTTTTTTTTTAAAAAAAAAACCTTTTATTTTTTATTTTTTTCCTTTTACTTTATTTTCTTTCGTTTAGATATTTTTTTTGAAAAACTTTTTATTTTTTATTTTTTTTTCCTTTTACTTTATTTTCTTTCGTTTAGATATTTTTTTTGAAAAACTTTTTATTTTTTATTTTTTTCCTTTTACTTTATTTTCTTCCTTTTAGACAAGGAAAATAAGTTGGATGGCGCCCAAGGGGCTCGACGTTGAGAAAATAAGTTGGATGGCGCTTAAGGGGGAAGTTGAGACGTCCAAAAAGAAATTGTGAGTCATAACCAACTGCACCATGTAATAATAGTGTACATTGAATTGCCATTTAAACATTATAATGATTTTGAGTGCACAATGTGTGGGAGTTATCCCACATCGAAGCTTTACTATAAGTTGCATGGTATAAATGTGTTTGCCGGGCCACCAATACTTTTGCATGGTATTAATACATACTAAAATATTTTTTAAAAAAATTTAAAATCCATTTTAAGCCCGCATTTCTACATATGTGGGCTTTGTCTAATAGAAGCCAAATCTAAAGGTAAAAGAGAGAGAGATTGGGATTGGGGTCTTAGAGAGTCACTCCTTAAGAAAGAGTGATTGGATTTTTAGAGAGATAATAGGTTTTTAGAGAGAGAAATAAAGAATTTAGATTTTTAGAGAGAGATAAGAGAAAATTATTTTTAGGAATAAAAAGAGATATTGAGTTTTTTTAGAGAGAGATTGGATTTTTAGAGAGAAAAAGAGAAGTTGGGTTTTAAGAATTGGTTTAGAGAGAGATTAGATTTTTAGAGAGAGAGAGTGAATGGGTTTTAAATTTTACTAAAAAATATTTTAGTATGTATTTGTTTTGTTTTTATTTGGCTTATTACATATAAAAACAAGGAAAAGAATAAAATGTGACTATTTACCTTTGATACAATGTGATCACAATAATCTTGACCATTGGATGTGACATTAGGTGGTTGCAATTATTCAATTGACAAGCTCAATCTTCAAAAGAAATTTTTTCAAACGTTGTGATACATCAAAGCTATTAAAGTTTACATCAAATGGTTGTAAGTATTTGTGACCGTCTTGTATCAAAGATAAATGGTCTCTTATACATTATCTTGGAAACTTGAAGAGTGAAGATTACAAAAAATAAAGAAAAAAAAAAAAAGAAAAAGAAAAATAAGATTACAAAAAAAAGAAAAAAGAAAAGAAAAAGAAAAAAAAAGACGAAAAGAAGACTAAATGGACCCGGCCGGGCCCTATTGGCTGCTGACTGACGTTATTAGCCCGAAGCAATTCTCGGCTGCGTGGCTAGTCATGCCCGCTGGGCAAAACCTCTAGGATTTTCCGTCCTTGCCCATTAAAGCCCCGTACCGGCCTGATACGCATCGCTGTTCACAGCGGAGCGGTCCTAAGTCCATTAGCGGCCCGTTAACAGGGCCGTCAATGACCCGAAGCCCTGCCCGTCTATTACCATCCTTGCTCTTCCATCAATCGGTCTCAGCAAGTTTCTCTGTCGGCTTCCCTGCTTCCAAGAGTGAGAAAGCTACCTTCTCTCTCTAACAAGACAAGTAAAAAAAATCAATCCCACTTTGCAAATCCATTTGCCAATTGGCTTCCGCTTTTCAGAGGCTGCCACCATCACCTGCCCTTTTTTTCATTTTCTCTCTCTAACACTCAGCCCTAAAGTTCAGCCAAGAAGCCATATGTCCTTCTACTTCATCCTAGAGAGAGAGAGAGAGAGGTGTTACAACAGTGGTGTTCTAGAAGGTGGGTAAGAAGAGAGTGGTGGTTACGAAAGGAAGATCAGTAAGAGAGAGAGAGTGGTCGTACGAAAGGAGATCGAAGTAAAGAGAGAGAGAGAGAGAGA
>NW_006500125.1:4914733-4935979 GCF_000471905.2 Amborella trichopoda | reverse complement strand
AGAGAGTAGAGTAGTAGTAGAGAGAGAGAGAGAGAGAGAGAGAGAGAGAGAGAGAGAGAGAGAGAGAGAGAGAGAGAGAGAGAGAGAGAGAGAGGGAGAGAGAGAGAGAGATGGTGATTAGGAAAGTTGGGAAGTATGAGGTGGGGAGGACGATCGGAGAGGGGACGTTTGCGAAGGTGAAATTTGCTCAGAACACAGAGACTGGGGAGAGCGTGGCCATGAAAGTTCTCGACAAGGCCTCCATCCTCAAGCACAAGATGGCTGACCAGGTGCCTCTTTCCTTTTTCTTTTTCTTCTATAGAATGATTCCTCTGGTTTTTGCGGCTCTTCTCAATCTAAATAGAACTGAAGATGGATTGGTTCATATCCCTCTCTCTAAAAAGTTTCTCTTTTTTGTTTCTGCATTGCTCTTGTATTGAAAATTTGACATGATAATTGTAGTTTAGGGAGATTCTAGTAGTCTCCATGACATAGGCGTATTTAGGTACTCACAAATAGTGTGAGAAACCACTCTCTAAAAGGTTTGCAACACATATCCGGCCACCATTAGAGATATGGAATCAATAGTAACAGTTACAGTTGTAGACACAATAATTTTAGTTATTCTTAGTAGCATAATAGTGGTAGACAATTTGGGTGAATCCCTCAAATCTTTGAAAGGTGGTATGAGAAACAAATATAAAGCTACCATTATAGATGTAGAATCAGTAGCAACAGTTGTAGTCATAGACATTCTATCAAAAACACTACAATCATAGGTTTTCTTAGTAGTTTAATAGCTTTACACAATTTAGTTAAGGTTTGCCAAGCGGCAATGTACTTATATGTTTTATAGTGATAAATAAATTCGACAAAAGCACTGCAAGCATCCAGAGTTTTGGTATTAGTAATAGTGATAGTCATTTTAACATATTCGTTACATGTGTTGGTTTTCTTAGGAGGATTGGTAGTGTAGTAGTAGTAGTAGTAGTAGTGGTGGTAGTAGTTGCAGTTCTATGTCACTTTGTTGTAAAAAAACAACTATTCATCGTAATAGACTGGTAGTGGAAGTTGTAATAGGTAGAAGTTGTAGTAGTAAACCTAAACCCCCAGAATTGGAATGTCTTGGATTCCTGGCCAAGTTTTATTAAATTGGCTGAGTCTATTAGCCTTGAACTTAGCTGGGCTTTCCTGGTACACCAAAGGTGTTGTTTTGGTCAGTGGAGCACTCTCGATACGCTCTTTTATGGGCTTATGTGTTTTTTGCATTAAAATGAACAGAGTTATTCTTCAATCTGACATTGGTCTCCATTTTAATACCCCCAGAATCAGCAGGTCTTGGATTCCTGGCCACATCTTATTAAATTGGCTGAGTCTATTATCCTTGAACTTAGCTGGACTTTCCTGGTAGTCTGGTACACCAAAGGTGTTATTTAAGAAAGGAAATTATACATGTAGACAAAGGCCAGTGAACTGCATGGTTTTAACATGCATGCTAGGCAACCAATTGGAGCATTGCCATGGATACACCTCATAAACTCAAAAGATGAAGATCTCATCATCTTTTTATTAAAAATATCCCACTCTTTTAAGTCGTTTCAAGATAATTATCGCATGATTTTGAAGGCATTCAACAAGGTCCTATTATTTTCAAGCTGTTCAAGGCGGCAATTATCTCACAAGGTGATGTTGATCAACAGTAAAGTTTTTGTACTTAAACAGTGTAACTAAGTTTTGTAATAGCGACATTTTGCAATACATTAAATAAAAAGCATTCTGAACCATTTTGCCAATCTTCGGCAACATTGGAGTTGCAGATTGTGAGGAGCTTCACCTTATCGAGTTATAACCAGTCTTTGTTTGTTATGGGTCATTACAGTGTTAACTTGCTAACTGCTTTTTTACCTATTCCTCAAAAAAAAAAAGGCTTTCTAACTGCTTTTTGTCCTTTAGTGATCTATCATACTAAGAGAAGTTAAGGGGACTCCACTAGCCTTTGATCTCCATGTTTTTAATTTGTATGCTATGTCCATTAATCTGAAAGTAGTTCCAACAAGTTGAATGCAAACTCTATGCAATGTATTTTTTTGCTTCTCTACCAAAGAAAAGTGAACTCTGTAGATGAAACCAATCATTATATGATGCATTAATCAGTTTTGCTTAAGTCATTAATAAAGCAACTACATATTTTACTAACAAACTAAATTAGGAATGGCTGTACTAAAACACCTGAAAAGTTGTTGCCTGGTTGTAAAATAAACGCATGAACAGGTATGGTATCATAATACCTGGAAAGATCATAGTGGCCTTGGGGGTTGATGGTGCTTGAGTCTCATTATTTTTTATGGCTATCTCTTTTTGTATTTGACTGGTAATGATAAAAATATTTATTAAATACACAAAACATAAAAGGTGGGTTAGGGAAACCTTAAGGTGGTAGAAAATCCTGTGACCCCGAACAATTTCCATTGCCACCAAACGGTTTGCATCCCTTCCAACGTAAAAAAAAAAAACTATAAAATGATGATTAAAAGGTCTTCAATTTCTGATAAGAATTTAACCAATCTCCTTGGGATTTGAGACTCTAGTTTGAGCATCTGATTATATTAGCCATGTAACAAAATCCCTTGGTTAGCAGTTGAATAGCTTGTATTGTCATGTACACCTTGGTTCTAACTTCATCAGTGGCTCGAAGGTCCTCTGAAAATCTTAAACTAATGCGTTGTGCATTCATTGTCTTGTCAAAGGTTATCAAAGGTTCACGTGTTTTCCTGTCTTGCTTGAACATGATAAAGAAGAATTGAGTTTGAAGTGAATATTATTCATGTTAGATAAACTCTTAGATATATGCATCTATAATTGTTTCTCAAGTAGATTTCTTAAGTCAACAGAATAAAAATTTCAGGATATAATTGGAAAAGCAGAATATTGTGTGATACATTTGCTTTACTATATGAGCTCTGAACAAAATAGGCTTTTTGTTTTCTTTGCCAGATTGATAAAATCTATATTAAGGGCATTCCAACGAGTGCATTGATACTTGAGGCAGTTCACTTCAATGTGCTTTCCAGTATTCTTATTGAAAATAATAATGTGACATGTCAAGTATTTATTCTGAAGTTGTTTTTATTGACTTCCTATCTGCAGATTAAGAGGGAAATATCCATTATGAAGCTTGTTCGACATCCTTATGTTGTTCGCCTGCACGAGGCATGTATTCGTCATGTTTCCTTTTTTCACATTTTTTTTCTAGTGACTGTACTTTATTATTACTGTCATTTTGTGTTTGATCTTCTAAGTGAAGCACATGTATATACTAATTTATATTAACTTGATTCATTGTGAACTATAGGTTTTGGCTAGTCGTACAAAGATATACATAATTCTGGAATTCATCACAGGTGGTGAATTATTTGATAAAATAGTAAGATTCCTCTGTTATTTCCCTTCTAACGTGCTCAGATTTTGTTGATTCCAGTAATTGTCTATTTTTTATTAAAACAATCTCTCTTGTTTGTTCTCTGGTTGCTGAGAGATCTGAAATATCGTTGATATATATGCTAAGAGTACTGCCCTATACTCATGCTTATTCTTCTGTTATTTCCCTTCTAATGTGCTCAGATTTTGTTGATTCCAGTAATTGCCTTTATTAAAACAATCTCTCTTGTTTGCTCTCTGGTTGCTGAGAGATCTGAAATATTGTTGATAAATATGCTAAGAGTACTTCCCTATACTCATGCTTATTTCCTTATACTCATGCTTGTGAAATTATGAGTGCTTACAATAATATGTTTTACCAAAAGTTAGTGTAAAATTTTCTTTTCTGGGAGGGATGTGGGAAAGCAGAGATACAGAGATGCATCAGAAGCAGATCAAGAAAAAAATTTGAGTCATAAGCTAGCATACAGACTGATTTTAGAAGGGTTGGAACCCTTTATCATAAAAGCTTATAAAATGGGAAGGATGCAACACCAACAACACCACTCCTACCCACTGCAGCCCCCCTCTATGAAGGGGGAGGGGGGAATTGAACATACCATACTGTTATTCTATACGTATTGTCATTTTAACCAACAATGCTATGTACAGGGCCGATCATGTTTCCATATATCAGCTTATCAGTTGGTTTAGGCATTTCACTGGGGTTATGACTGGATCATCCCATCAGTTTTTAGCCAACAGGCTCATGCCCTCAGGTCCCAATTCAGTAGTTTGAGGGGTGATTTACACCCCCTCCCACAACACCAGCTAAGGAAGATCTTCCCTGTTTTCTCTGTTCATCTGTCTTGCATACCCAATTTCAAGTGCATAAGGGTTTTATAACACAAAATACCCCTTCTCCATGCTGTTTATGAATTGAATATAAAGGAACAACTGAAATACTCCTTCATGTCTAAAGGTATATGCATGTATACAGGGAACTTATGTTGTTACCATATTGGTGATTCTGCATTGGCCAGAGGAAAGAATTTCACTGACATTTTCATCTTCATTACATATATATTATAGTTTATGTTCTCCATGCTTCTCTATGGTGATTTGTAGAAATAGCTTGTAGATGTGGTGCAATTTTTCAGCTCTATGTAATCTCTTTCATGAATGAATAAAAATGTGCATGCACATTATGTTAGCAGGTTCATTGGGGAAGGCTAAAGGTATATGCATGTATACAGGATGCTTATGTTGTTACCATATTGATGATTCTGCATTGGCCAGAGGAAAGAATTTCACTGACATTTTCATCTTCATTACATATATATTCTAGTTTATGTTCTCCATACTTCTCTATGAGTGATTGTAGAAATATCATGTAGATGTGGTGCAATTTTTCAGCTCTATGTAATCTCTTTCATGAATGAATAAAAATGTGCATGCATATTATGTTAGCAGGTTCATCGGGGAAGGCTTAGTGAAAATGACTCAAGAAAATACTTTCAGCAGCTCATTGATGGGGTGGATTTTTGCCACAGTAAGGGAGTGTACCACAGAGATTTGAAGGTGTTCTATGACTGGTAATCAAATAGTTTTTGCCAACTAATGTGATACGAACTTCTAATTGATTACGTTGCTCATTTGTACAGCCAGAAAATCTTCTGCTTGATTCACAGGGTAATCTGAAAATCTCAGATTTTGGCCTCAGTGCATTGCCTCCACAAGTATGATATGTTTATGCTTTCTCTCTCTCTCTCTCTCTCTCTCTTCTTTTTTTGTTTTTTTCTAACATAGAAACAAACAATAATTAGGGATTGTATATGATTGTGGCAGGGAACTGACCTTCTTCACACAACATGTGGAACACCGAACTATGTTGCTCCAGAGGTACTCAATTATAATTGCTCATTGAGTATGGCCTTATACTTGTTTTCTAAATTTAGCGCGAAATATGATGTGTTAATCACGCTTTTTATTATTGTTACAATTCCTAATATATATTTTGCATTTTCTTTCGCTGAATAGTCGGCAATACAATACCACAATCTATATACCTTAGAAAATACTAGCTTGAACAAAGATGATGAAACCTATATTAGCTTAGAAATGTCTAAACCTAGTTAGAACTTATGAGAATGGCAGTGTTCTAAAAAAATATAGCTCAGGCAAGGTACTTGGCACCTACCTGAGCCGAGTTACTTGTGTGAGTGGACTTGGACTCACCCTAGTCACCACGTCTGAGCCATAAAAATATGACCAAAAAATGAAAAAGCTGTAAAAATTGTAAAAAATAGAAAAATTCTGAAAAATATGTAAAATACAAAAAAACTTTAAAATAAAAAATGTATAAAACATGGAATTGAAATACAATTGATATTATTGGCTTGAAAAAAAAATAGAAAAATCGAGAAAAATGGGGAAAAAATATAAAATTGAACTGAACTCACCAAATCGGCCCAGCAGGGTAACTGTGTCACGCAAACTGCGACACAGTTGTCTAGACCCGTCAACCTCCAAAATGGCTAGGGTACGGAACTGAACTCACCAAATCGGCCCAGCAAGGTACAGGTGTCCCTTTCTTGACGAATACGAGGATGGAGGTTCAGAAGATCCTGCTCCCCTCCCTAAGACCAAAGTCGGTGCATGCAAGGACTGATATCCTAACGAGCGCTAGGACCGAAGTTGGCGCTTCATTCTCTGATCGAGTGTCAACCCCCCTGTGTTGACCCGGTACCCCTTCTCGAATATGTGCTTAGCCTGCATGCCGTGTTGCCAGGTAACCCCCTAGGGACCCAGCGTGCTTTACGTCGGTGCACTCGATTCCAATGGCCCCAACATTTATTCTCTTCGACCCTTTCTTCTCTTCGGCTGCCACGTCCCTTGTTACGCAGCACACTCCAGGCCACGCATTAACTCCTTTCGACCCTCTCTTCTCTTCGGTTGCCACATCCCCCGATGCGCGGTCCTCTCCAGACCACCTGTTGCTCTCGCCTTTATTGCCTCCGCCGTCTGGGCACTCCTCCGGTGCCGACCCATCACCTCCTTTGATCTCTCTTCTGTTGTCGACCTCACCTACCACCTCTCAATCGTCCTTCGAAACGCCTCCTCTCTCTCCTCCCCCTGCTACTGCCACTTCGCCTACTACCCTACCTCGAGATCCTGACCTACCTCTCTTTCCCCCTCCTCCTAATGTTGCCCCTTCACCTTCGGCGGAAGCCCCTTTCTTTCCCCCTCTTATGGCACCTCCTTTGCCTTCGCTTTTTCGCCACCTACCCTTTGAGCCCCCCTCTCTATTGGCCCCGGCGACCCTCTCCTCTCTCACCCTTCTGAGCCTCCTCTCCAAGCCTCCCCATTCTTCTCCTCTTACACCATCGATGGACCGTCCTCCTCTCCCCTACGGCTTCGTGGCTGTGCACTCCATGGACCCTTCCCCCCCAGATCTAGACTACATCTCCTCCCTTCTTGCCCCACATTTTTCCTCTTCACCCCATCTGGTCCGCATTTGTAGGATACACACCTTCCACTTCAACTATGCCTTCCACAACCTGTCCCGCCACTTTTTTACTTACTCCCCCTCTTTCACCCACCATGCCTCTCTCTACCCTTTTAACCCCTTTCCTCTCCTATATCTTGCCGTTCTCGACCATTTCTCGCCCCCTATTCTTCCTCTTGGGACCAGGGCATGCCAAACTCGCCTCCCTTCTCCTCTGCTGAGCCACTCATACTTGCCTCGCCGGGCTTCCCCTCCCCTACCTCGCCTTTTGCCCCCTCACCCCTCCCCTCACCTTCTTCTGATCCTCCCTCTGTTCCCCCTTGCTCTGTGGATCCCTCTATCCTCCACCCTTCCTCTTCCTTTGAACCTATTCCAACCCTACCTCTTGACCTCTACCCTACCCTTTCTCCACCTCTTTTTCCTCCTGAGCAGGTCTCGGGTTCGCTCGAGGAGCTTGGCACGCCCATCTCTCCCCCCTTGGCGAGGGACAACGACGACGGGGATGGGAATGATCGAGACTTAGAGAGAATGAACGAATTATTTTGGATTATGGGCTTTTAAGATGAGGGCCCTGAAGGACTTGCCCTCTAGTTCTTTCTCGCAGATGCTCAGAGTCGATTGAAGGTGAGTTTTAAAGGACAAAGGGAGTTTCTTAATCGCTTTTCGACAATCTCATACGAAGGCCTCTCTTCAGAAGGTCTTCGTGCCACTATCTCCTCCCCCCTTCTGAGGTGGTCTGTTAGATTAGCCTCAATCTCAACTCCTTCTCCAACACCATGAAGCTTCTCACTTGGGACATTAGAGGCTTGGGACACTTCTCCAAAAGGGAGGTCGTCAAGGACTTGGCCTTGAAACACCGTCCCACTATTCTTGCTCTCACTGAAACTAAGCTACTGAACCCTCTCTCCACCTCATCCGCCAGGTCTGGGGTAGGAGGCCATGCCAGTGGGTTGTTGTCCTACCTACGGATAGGGCTTCAGGGGGTATATGGTTGATCTGGGACCCCACAGACCACCTCCTCCTATCCTCCTATCTAGGGGAATTTTATGTTACTGTTCTCCTGTCTCTATCTCTGATGGCTTATAGTGGAAATTCTCGGCCATTTATGGCCCCTGCTCTGCTTCGCTTCGTTCTCGCCTCTGGACAGAACTGGACTTCGTGGCTTCCCTACCCTACCCAATTTGGTGCTTGGGTGGAGATTTCAATATTACTCGATGGTCTCATGAGAGAAACTCCAGCTCTAACATCTCTCACGGTATGACGGATTTCTCGGATTTCGTCTTTAGAAATGATCTCCTAGACATCCCACTACAAGGAAACTGCTTTACCTGGTCCAATCACTCCCCCTAACCTACTCTCTCTAAACTTGATAAGTTTCTCCTAGCTCTGAATTGGGAGGAACTCTTTTCGGGATCCCATGCCATGGCCCTGCCTAAACCCACTTCTGACCACTGCCCCGTTCTTCTTAGCACCCAAGCTATTAGTAGAGGTCCGAAACCTTTTAGATTCGAATTGGCTTGGCTTGAAGAAAAATCCCTACCTAACTTGATTTCCATCTGGTGGAACTCTTTTCTAGCCAGCTTTCGGGAAGTGCAAGCTATGAACTCCATATTAAGATTCAACTCCTCAAAGCCTCCCTAAAGACTTGGAGTTTTTCCATCCTTGGGAATTACTCACAAGTTAAGTCCTCTCTTTTAAATTCCATCCAAGACTTGGACTCTCTTGAGGAGTCCAGAACTTTGACAGCCACTGAATCTTATCTGAGAACCCAAACCAAACTTGAATATATCTCTACCCTAAAAAAAGAAGAGCTTTACTGGTTCCAGAGATCTAGAGTCAATTGGCTTAAAACAGGGGACCATAGAACTCGCTTCGTCCACCGGATAGCAAGTTGTCATAGGAGAGACAATACCATTTCGACTATCAAGTCGAATAGTAGCTATCTAGTATAGCCTGAAGAAATCGAATCTGCTATTTTAAATTTTTTCCATACCCTTTATGCTACTCCGCAGGGTCCCAAACCTATATAGCCGACCTTGACTTCCATACCTTGTCTGAAGACCAGGCTCTATTGCTGGAGCGTCCTTTCCTCAAAGAGGAAATCTTGAAAGCCTAAGATGACCTAGCCAAAGATAAAGCTCCTGGCCCAGATGGGTTCCCCATTGCCCCCTTCAAAATCTTTTGGGAAACCTTTCGCCCAGACTTCATGAGTTTCTTCACATAATTTTTCCATCGGGGAATACTTCATAAAGCCATTAACGCTACTTTTATTGCCTTGGTCCGCAAGGTTGAAGGGGCAGAGGAGCTAAAGGACTTTCGCCCAATCAGTTTGCTCAACTCCTCCTATAAAATCCTGGCCAAGGTGCTGGCCTCAAGATTACAATAGGTCCTTCCCTCTATTATCTCGTCTTCACAGTCAGCCTTCATTAAAGATAGGCAAATCGTGGACGGAGCTCTAGTTGTCCACGAGTGTATCCACTCAAGGCATTTGGTTAAAAAGCCTGGTCTCATCTTTAAGATCGACTGGGAGAAAGCGTATCACGATGTTGATTGGTCCATACTAGATGAGACAATGGCAAGAATTGGATTCCGTGGTCGCTAGAGAAACTGGATGAGAGGTTGTTACTCTCATCCGCATTTCTCGATACTCATAAATGGAACCCCAAAAGGATTCTTCCCTTCCTCGAGGGGATTACACCAAGAGGATCCTCTCTCCCTTTTCCTTTTTGCAATCCCAGCAGAAGTCTTTAGCCGATCCTTATCCCGAGTATACCAGGTCTCCTCACAGGTTTTAAAACTTCTCACTGTGGCCTTATAGTGTCGCACTTGCAATACGCAGACGACACTTTGGTATTCCTAGATGCATCGCCTCAAGAAATTGATAACTTGAGGCTCTCTCTGAAATGTTTCCAAGTGGCCACAGGCTTCAAGGTCGATATGGAAAAATGAAAAATGATGGGTGTAGTTCCCAAATCAGAGAGCTGATCCCAAATTGGGATTGCAAAGTCTACCTTTGGGGCTGGGAATACCGAAAAAGAGGCATTGGTCTCACGTGATAGACAAGGTTGATAGGCGTTTGGTTAGGTGGAAAGGGAGATACCTTTCTCAAGCAGGCAAAATCACTCTGATCAAAGCACCTTGGCCAATGCCCCTATGTACCTTATATCTCTTTTCCAAATACCAACTTCAGTAGCAAATCGCTTTGACCAACTTATGAGGAACTTTCTCTGGTCAGGACAGGCAGAGAAAACAAAATATCATTTAATCTCGTGGGATAAGGTCTGCTTACCTAAACATTTGGGGGGGCTGGGGATCAGGCTCCTAAGAAAACACAACTTGGCCCTTTTAGGGAATGGTGGTGGCACTTGGCCACTCAGACAAATTCCCTCTGGGCTCAAGTACTACGCATTAAATACAAGATTCCTGAACGCACTTGGGTGCTAGAGAGGAGACCTTGGAGCAATGCATCAGGAGCATGGAAGTCGTTTACCTTCTTCCTCGCATTGTTTCAAAAAATTCATCAGGCTTCATCCAAGGGAAGGAACAAGAGTGTGCTTCTGGTCAGATCTCTGGCTTGGACACACTACTAAGGGACCTCTTTCCATCCTTTTACGCCATCGCGGCAAACAAAGATTCTACTATAGAGAAGGAAATGGTGCCGGAGGGAGGTCGAAGAGTGTGGAACCCCTCATTCAGAAGAAACTTCTCCGAGGAGGAAACATACCACTTTCTCTCCCTGTCGACAACTTTGCACCTTTCTTTCATCCCTACACAAGCGAGGGACCAGCTGGTATGGTCTCTTGCCCCTACAGGGGTCTGCTCAGTAGCCTCTTTTTACAAGAAACTCATCCAACCTCCCAACTTCCCCCTAAACCCTCCTTTGGCTCTTTCTAAGGTTTGGCATACTATAGCACCCCCTAAAGTGTAGACCTTCAACTGGATAGCGGGTTCTCAAAAGGCACTTATTGTCGATCACCTCCAAAAGAAAGGGAATCCCATCCCCAACAGATGCATCATGTGTTTGAGTGAGGAGGAATCTAATCTCCACCTATTCATCCATTATAATCTTGCCCACGACCTCTGGAGTCTATTGCTACAACTGTTCGGTGTCCACTGGGTAACACCAATGACGGTCAAGGACCTAATAGCTTCGGTTTATGCATTTCAATGGCTGAAGGCTGGAAGAACTCTGTGGAAGGCTGCAGTGGCAGCAACCATTTGGGTGATCTGGACATAAAGAAATGCCAGAATTTTCCAAGGACAGGTTAGCCAAGTCCCAACACTCTTTCATAAGGTTACATCCTTAGTAACCTTCTGGGCTTCTAACCAACACCTCTTCAAGGGTATCTCTGCGAATTCTTTCCTAAGTCTATGGGATAATATACTATTCCACCGACCACGGAAGGCACAAAGATCAAGCAACTGGAAGCCACCCCCTGAGCCATTAAACTTAACTTCGATGGGTGTTCTTTGGGGAACCCCGGCCATGCAGGAGCTGGTGGTGTCTTTAGAGATCACCAACGCAATATCCTTTTTACCTACTCCAAATATCTTGGCATACAAGATTACCAGTATGCCGAATCAATGGCCCTTCTGAGGGGCCCAAAAAGTTTCGATCAATCTTGGGGGCAAAACCTAATAGTGGAGGGTGATGCGTATAACATCATAACATGGGCAGCCGGGAGATCTACACCTCCATGGTATCTTGCTTCGATTTTTTATGAGATTGCATACATCCACAGGGATATGTCCATCTTATGGATGCATACCTCAAGGACGTCAAACGAGTTTGCCGATCTCCTGGAGAAGGATGGGGCTAGGGCCCATGAAGAAGATCAAACCCGGCCCATCTCCTTTTTTGCTCTGGACCACAAAGGATATACTTAGAAGAATGTAAACCTATTGTATGGGGGCAACCTTATAAGCCCATTTTTTGTACAGGGTCTGTTGACCTATTTTTTACCGAGAGTCCTGTCTAGAGGGTACTCTCAGATTAACCCAAAACCGTACTCCAACTATTTATATTAATTCCAAAGTTAACGTTTTTTTTTAAAAAATATACATAATTGATTTAGTAAAAAAGTAAAACCAAATTTACTAATTTAAATTTAAAAATTGAAACATAACCAAAATTTTGAAGCCATCAAATCGATTCCTCGAATCATTGTCAAATCTTTGTCAAACGACTCCGATCAAAATCCCCAAAACAATTTTAGGTTGAGTTTGGATCTAGGAGATTGAGCTTTTGAGAAAATTTGGATGGATATCAAATCTAAATACCAAATATCTCAAATCTTTTTTTTTTATTTTTTGTTTTTGGTTGAAAATAAAGTGTATGCTTGAACTAAGGAGACAAAAATAGGCTTAGGAATTGCAATTGTCAAAGATTGAACATTGATTGAGAATAAATCATCATTTTTCAAAATTGGGCAAACACTTGGCCAAATTTTTCCATCTAAAAAATCTGTCAAATTATGTCGTTTTCCTTGATTCTAAGGCTTCCAATAGATAGATCAAGGAAAAATTTAAGAAGTTAATTTGGGCTCAAACAGATCCATTTGGGAAAAAAAACGGGGGTGGGGGTGGGGTATTTCTGCCCCTCTCCGTGACTTGTATAGTCCTTGGCCAAGTACCGCACTAACTCACCAGAGTCCTATCAACTTTGGGCAAGTCAGCCCGAGTTTCACAGTGCTTGGGGGAGTTTGTATAGTATTCATTTAGATACTATACAGGGTACTTAGGTACCCTACTCTGGGGTCAGCAGTCTGCCAAGCCCTAATAACTTGCGAGTCTGAGTTTATTTGCGTGAGTTTTTGGACACTGAAAAATAGGAACTGGTAATCGAAAGGAAAACCATCTAGACAAAGGTTAGGAATTGACTTATTTGGATGCATTTCTAGAGAGATCACACGGTTTATATGGAAATCCATCTTGAATCCCATCAAAATGAACCAGAAGAAAAATATGAATTGAGCCACCCTTAGAAGAGGCACTTCATGGTTCCTGAGTACAGAAAAGAGCATTGACTGAAGAACCCTTGAAATGCACAAGATAACGTACAAGACTAATGTGGAAAGGATCTTAGTGACCTACATACAAGTAGAACTATCTTTTTTAACCATCCATTCATCATCATCATCATCATCATAGCCTTTTCCCAATTAATTGGGGTTGACTACACGAATCCCAGTCTGCTATTCTGCTCTATTAAGGCCATACCTCAATGAGGCCATAAGTCCCCATATCTTTTCGGACTATTTCCATTCACATCCTTTTGGGCCTATCCATTGCCCTTTTCCAGCTTTCTACTTGAACTAACTCGCATCTCCTAATAGGTGATGTACTAGGTCTGCGCTACACATGGCCAGCCCACCTAAGTCTACTCTTTCTAATCTTATCGCCCATTGGTGCCATACCTAAATTTTCTCGAATGGAGTCGCTTCGAATTCAATTTCTTCTTGTCTTGCCACTCATCCATCTCAACATCCTCATCTCTGCACTCATTCTATAAGGATCTTGTTTTTTGTCCACCCAATATTCCGCCCCATATGCAAAGCTGGTCTCACAGCTGTCCTATAGAACTTGCCCTTCAACTTCATTGATATGCGCAGCTTCATTGGTATGCGAAATAGTAGCAGGTTTTAGAGATTGAATTTAAATCTTGAATTCTGTGCACACTTCTAATTTGTCCTCAGAGGAATGCCTATTGGTGTACTAGATGCTCTCAATTTTGGCTTTACATTTGAAAGACTTGACACTACCCTGCGTATTATGTGCTGATGATATTGGAGACACTATGTTTTAAATGTTGTTTATGTTTACTTAGTAAATTTTGAAATAAAGCATCTAGCTATTTTTGGGCTGTATTTTTCAAAGGACCTTTTGTGTTTTGTCAAGAATTTTTAGAATAACTCACCTGGTAAACATTAACTTGTGCCACATTTTTATTTACTTTTACACTGCATCCCATACTCAAGCTATACATTTTCCGCACAGGTACTCGCCCATAAGGGTTATGATGGTGCTGTTGCAGATGTGTGGTCATGTGGTGTCATTCTTTATGTCTTATTGGCTGGGTATCTTCCATTTGATGAGGTTGATCTCACAACACTATATGGCAAGGTATTCTGTTATTATGCTTTTGTTTGGAAGATTGTCATATACCAAATATGCCTTTTCTTTGGCAGAGTGTCAAATCTCTTTCTTTTGCACAATGCCAATTATAAACATTCAGTATTTGACATGCCATTTGGATAATCG
Organism: Amborella trichopoda; assembly: GCF_000471905.2. Next base: position 4,921,815 of record NW_006500125.1, on the reverse strand, counting down.
CATTGTCTAATATGAGTGTCATCTGTAGAACTTTGTTTAAGATAATTTAATCTTTATGATATTTTATTAAAGGTTTTTTATATTTCCTTCGTTTGAGGTTTACATGTTCCCTTGTGAAGGAAATCTAAGTTATTATTGTCAGTGTAGATTGAGAGAGCAGATTTTTCCTGCCCATCTTGGTTTCCTGTAGGAGCAAAGTTGTTGATCCATAAAATTCTGGATCCAAATCCCAATACTGTGAGTATATATATCCATGAAGTACACTAGCTTCGATGTTTTCTTATATTCTGATGACATTATATTTTTTCTTCTTTCTTTGATTTTTATTAAGAAAATCATATATTTCTGTTTCATGATAAAGAAATCATTATTATATCTGCTTATTTGGGTAGGTGATTACTCGGCTCTATATGGATTTGCTACAATAAGGATTATGTAGTTCTTATGCATGGTCTCTCCTTATCATGTAGTTCAAGTTTAATTGCTGGGAAGGTTTTTCTGGACTTCTTACACCAAATAAAAGTTTTTTCTGGAGTTACAAACCTCGCGTTTATTGTAATCCCTAAATCACGGTCACTTAACACATGCACAGCTTCTCATTAGACTTTTTTTTTTTTTTTGAATTTTCAGCTTCTCATTAGACTTAAAAAAATTAAATGAAGCATGTGACTTGCCCTTCTTCTGGAATCTGTTCCACATGACAGACAGTTGCACCCATCCAATTAATGGTTGCTTCTGGAATAAGAATGTGTTTTCTTTGTGTTGAACGCATCTCATAAGAGGATTAATTTATCCTCAATGTTTGCAAACGTATGCTTTTTGTACATGTCCATCATTTGAAAGCATATGCTCGGCTTCCGTTCATCCAATAGATTGCATCCAGATCTCCTGTAATGTCATGCTTTTATATCAATTATTTTGCGGAAAGCAACACTGGTTCCCTTAACATTGGGCTTAGACATACTTTTGATGATGAAATACTCGCACTTGTACATTTCCCTTTATCTAGTAATCATTGGTAAAGGAATCTATTGATTTATGTGGAACGCGTGAAGGCAAACTAATGTCTACTAATGTATCAAAATGCATGCTAAGGACTTACGAAGGTGATTTCTAACCAGAATCCAATCCTGCCTATCCAAAATCTGTTTTTTTTTCTTTGTTTGGGCTACAAATTATACTTCAGAGCAGCTGTTGCATATCATGTCAATGGGATTATAGCATTAATGAATCACACATTTTGGCTTACCAGAAACAAAGTCGTTAGTTCATGAATTAAAAAATTAGTCATCAGTAAACATCCAAAAAAAGTCAATCATATTATCTCACTAAGAAATCAATATCAATTAATTCATGAACAATATTGAGATTTTGGTGGGACCTATGTGATGAAGAAGTGCAAGAGTTGAAAACTCTCCTGGCCCTCCTTAACTCCCACCTTATTCCTAGACAAGATAGAGATAAAATGGTATGCGAGCCAGCCAAATCAGGTTGCTTTGCAGAATTGCAGTGGCTTCTACAAATATCTCCACCTAGGTGAGGGCCAACAAAGCACTTTCGGGCACATATACGCCCCCCTCCCCCCCCCCCAAAAAAAACCGGAAAAGAGAGAGCGAGAGAGAGAGAGAGCAACCCTCCACAAAAACAGGTTTCGCTGGGCTAGTGAATACCTTACAGAACCCATACTGTGGATCATTTACAGGGCAAGCGGGTCTTCTATGTAAAAGGTGAAGAAATAGCCAACCACCTCTTCATTCATTGTGACTTTACTTGCCATCTTTGGGCCTCACTGGTAAATGTCCTTTATGCTGTGTGGGTTTTCCCTGAATCCAACAGCTTTTCACGGTGTAGTTTCAAGTCCTCTTTCCAACTTCCAGACGACTTCTTTGGAAAGCTGCTATGATGGCCTGGTTTGGACCATTTGGATGGAGCATAACAGAAGAAATTACGAAGGAGAATAAACACAAAATACAACGGATCATGGTCAAACTCATGTTCCACTGTAATTTGATGGGCCTTTGGTCTTCTTAACAAATTGGCACTCTTCCTTAAGGTCTATACCCATGAGAATCTTGAGATCCATATGGTATTCCACTTGAACGAAGTACCGTCAAATTGAATATTGATGGAAGTTCCTACAGTAATCCTGGAAGGGCAGGCACTGGAGGAATATTCAAGAGTAATTCAGTGGCTATTCTCTTTTCATTCTCAGGGACCATGTGCAATACTACTTCTAAGGTGTCTGAAGCGCAGGCCTTTGCAATGAAGATTAAGTTATTCCTACAAGCATGGGGCTCCTCTGTAGTGGTGGAAGGTGAGTCCATGAATGTCATCAACTGGAAAAGAAAGGCATTTCCATTCTCCTGGGTTTTGGAACAAGTCTTTGAAGAGATTCATAAACTGTGCAGTTCCCTGTGTAATTTTTCTTGAGAAATGGAGAGGAGGCAATGTCCTAACAGTCATTCTTGCAAAGGAGGGTGCTGATTGCACAACTTTGGCCATCTCTCAGCCCAATCCATAAAAATGAACATGACAGGGTGAACGTAGAGGCCATATCCCTGGCCTATAAAGCACTGTAAGTGAGACCTCGGTCCAAGGTTGTCCCTCCCATCTCCTCTTCTTCCTCTACCCCCCCTCCCTTCTCCCTTTCCCTCTTGAATCATAAAGACAATGCTGTAATGCATTAAGAGAGGCATCCAATTCACAAGAGAGGTCCAATTCTTGTGAATGCCACCAATTTTGTAGCACATTATTATAATATAATACAGTTAGAATTTCTCAAGAAAATTAACTCACGAACAAATAAAAAAAGTGGTTCATAACCTTGAGCTCTTGATTTGTCTATTCATCGGGTGGGTTAACCTCTAGCATTAAGCAGACCATGTACTGCATTTTTTGTAAAGCAAACCTGTTATAAAATCCAGAAGCTTTTATCCATGAACTTTGCAGTAGCTGAAAAGTTTTTGAACTACACTAAGGGAAGTCAGTAAAAAACTCATTCATTCATCTGTATGGGGGAAGACCTATGTTTACTCACTAGTGGAGACTCTGGAAAATTTGCAGACAACATATTATTTCTCTGGGTTTTCACTTCTCCCTTAAATTAAATTTAAATTCGTTGAGTTGGATGTAGCATCAGAGACCTGTCTTACTAGAGTGATTAAGCAGAACATGTAGCATATGGAATCTGTTGGCTGCAGAAGTCAACAAGATCTGCTATTTTTGATGATGAACTTTTGCTCTATACAGGGTATGATCCTCATTTGGTCATCTACTTCCTGCAAAAGAAGGTGGTTTGCATTATATAAACACAAAAGTGCCACCATTTATCTATTAGCCAACACTGTGTTCATTGTTGGAACATACCTAGTTGAAATAGGTTGCTATTTTATCACCAAATAGTTCATGCTCAAGTGATCAACCCTCTATTTCATTTGCATTAGAAATCAGCTAGCCAACATCTTACAAATGGATTGTCGCATTTTTGTGTTATGCCTTATATAATTTGATCTTTTGTTGTGAAAGGTCTTAGACTTAAAAAATTCTCCGATTTATTTAAATTTCACGAAAATGAAATATCCTTCTCATGTGCTACTAAATGAATCGGAGAATTTTCCTTTTGTATTGTGTTCCTTTTTTTCTTTGCTTTCAATAATTTTTCTATCTTATGCAAAGTTAAATGACAATCTCTTGCAGCGAGTGCGAATTGAAGAAATCAGGAATGATGATTGGTTCAAGAAGGGTTATGTGGCTGTCAGGCATGTTGAAGATGAGGATGTTAATTTGGATGATGTGTATGCTGCTTTTGATGATGCTGAGGTTGGGAGAATTTTAGCATGCTTTCCGAACCCAGTTGCAACTAATTTTCAAAAAAAATTGTTCAGTTACAGTTTAGTTCTTTTTGGACGTTAACGAGCCATGTGAAAGTGTTGATTTTCCAAATTTATGAATGCTGATTCTTAACTTGAGAAGATGATTTTGGTAAATTTTGCAAGTTGTTGACCGTTATTGCACCCGATGATTTTTTCCTGGTTGTTTATTGCACTCAATACAATGATCTAATTGAACTTAAACTTTCATTTTCAGTACTTAAAGGTTAATTAATTATAACTAGTAGCACTGGTGTCTTCAGGATCAGTATGTAAGTGAACATTCAGGGCACAATATGGGCCCTCTTATTCTGAATGCGTTTGACATGATTATTCTCTCAGAAGGCCTGAATCTTGCTGCATTGTTTGATAGGAGACAGGTATTCTTTTGACACTAGAATTTATTGATGATACGGTTTTCCTTTTTACATCATTTTTTATTAATATTTTTGACGCAGGTTTCCTTTTTTCACTTTTAATGATGTCTTTTTTGTCCTTTTAGGAATATGTGAAGCGTCAAGGCCGATTTGTTTCACAGAAACCAGCAAAGGTTGTTCTATCAAGTATGGAAGTTGTTGCGCAATCTATGGGTTTCAAAACTCATATACGTAATTTCAAGGTATTCTTGAGCCACTTTCCTTTGATTGTTTCTATTCGAAGTCAGATTCTTGAGTTTTCCAGCAATTTGTCTTTGCAAAGCCCACCATATGTCACATATGACAACCAATGAAAAGTGACTGAGTGATATTTAGCTACCGAAATAGATCTTCTGTAGGGAGGTACTGAGTCATATTGCTTTACATGAATACCTTTAGATGATAATTCAAATACCTTAGTTTTATGCACTAACCTGATCAATATTGCCACACATTGATTGAGTTTTTAGTTTTAGTAATCGAGTTATGGTACATTGTCTGCAGATGAGGGTGGAAGGTCTTTCTGCAAACAAGGCAGCACATTTCTCCGTCATTCTGGAGGTTAGGGTTCTTGCTAACCATTTTCCATTGTTCAATCATTTCAGTTCCCTTTGATATTGTATTGGTTATGAATAAGTTGTTCATTTTTTTTTATTTGCTAATATTGATTCAATTTAGTATTTGGATTTTGATAGGTTTTTGAAGTGGCCCCTGCATTTTTCATGGTGGATGTTCAGCAGGCATCAGGAGACATCCTTGAGTATCAGAAGGTACACTAGGACTTTAGAGGCTGCTTTTATTCAAAATGGCTGAAACACTTTATGATATGTCAATTACAATTCGTTTTTCGTATAAAGAACATGTTTTCCGAAACTGTGGCAGCTGTATTGAAATATTAAACTCCAGAAAGCTCTTGGTGGAACAGATTTGTGATGAATATTGAAATTCCCCCTATGACATTCTGTATGAGATTAGATTTCTTATCAAGGGATATCGGGATCTCTCAATATTGTCTTTTATGTTTTTCCCAATCATGGGACCACATATTAGCAAGCAATTTATTCTAAACCAGTGTAGGGTAAATCGAACCGGAACGGTTAACCGGATATGGGGCCGGAAGCACCGCTTCCGACCTAACCGGGCAAGTCCCGGGCGGTCACAAAAGTGTTAAAAAAATTAAAAAAAATACAAAAAAATCGAATAAAATATGAAAAGTATATTTAAAGCATGATTAAAAAAAAATATCCAAATGAAGTTGAAAATTAATGAAAAAAATGGATTTTAAAGAGTCAATTTGGGCCTAGGTGTATTTTTAAAATTTTCTAAAAAAGATGGAAAAAAAAAGTATTAATAGCCAAAACAATTTCCATTCTTTGCCAAAATCATGAAAAACATTAAAAAAATTCATTACAAACAAAGTACCTTATTTTGTGGGATTTTATATAATTGTTTTTGAATTTTTTAAAATACAGGGCCCAAAACCGGCTGAAACCGGAACCGGCGAGTGGCCAGTTCCAATCTAGCTGGTTCTAACCAGGTGGTTAGAATTTGACCCGCCCGATTTTTCCTACACTATTCTAAACCGTGCTAGTAGTCGTTTATAGAAATGTTAAATTCAGTTCCTCTTTGCTATCAAAATTTTATGCATCTTGAAGCTCATGAGAAGTTGAGCAGATCTCCTATACTGCATGAGTTATTTAGACATTTGAAAAGGAAAAGAAAGGAGCATTATCATTCATGTCGATGGAGTGTGTTTTTTTTTTCACTTCTATGATTTCTGAATGATTGAAAATTCATGGAATTGTAGGTCTTTCCAATGTCCCTCTGCAATTTCTGCTAATGTTATAGTGTACTGCCTCCTTGAATCAGAATATCAGATTGGTATCCAATCTTTGAGGTTCTTTAACTACTCTGAGGTTCTGATCAATCTCTTTGCTCATGACTTCTGCAGTTCTATAACAACTTTTGTAGCAATCTTGAAGATATTATTTGGAAACCTCCTGAGGAGATGGCAAAACCGAGGCTTTCTATGAAAAGGCTTTGAGTATTCAAATTACCCTCCATTCCTAATTTAACAAGCATTCACCCACTTCTTGACTAGTTGCAGTTTGAGTTAATTTATGAGTTGAGTATTATATCATTATTATTGTTATAGGGATGGTATACTATAAGACCATTACCCTTTGGTGCAAGGAGGTCGCAATTGCTGTACCGTCAAATGTCAAATTCTACAGCTTGGGGTGTGTCACAAATATCGAAAAATTCTCTTTTGAACTTTGAGACTAATCAATGGCACATCCCTAATTGTTGATTTCAAATCTGATATTCAATAGCAATTATTACCGCTTTGTACCAAAGATAAATGGTGGTATTCTATACTTTTCCGTTGTCTTAATATGTTCACTAGGTTTTATTCATCGCTACTCTTAAGTATAGAAGCTGGTTATTAGGTTGCTTGATAAGAACCAGTTATTGTGTTTAATTATTATTTTCTGTTCCATTTACGCCCCCATCAAATGTGAATTATGTTAAAATCTATTATTGTAATATGTCTGATGACTCGCTTGCTGATCGTATGAGATATGCATGAAACATGAAGAGAAGGTTATAGTGGTCACTCAGAATGACTTGATGATGTTTGGGCGCGTCATGCTAGGTCTTGCAGTTAGCTCTAGTTAGAGCTGTTTGGTACTCATTTTGAGCATCCCATCATTTTGAACCCCCCTTGGGGTTCCCCCGTCTCTCTCTCCGGTGCACGTGTTCAAGTTCCAACAATTGATTGGTAAGCAAAAGAACA
>NW_006500125.1:4887866-4908300 GCF_000471905.2 Amborella trichopoda | reverse complement strand
AGTTAAAAAAAGTAAAAAAAGTAAAAGTAAGTACTACGTAGTAGGTAGTTAGTTAACCGTAACTTACCTAACTATTAGTATAGTGCGTACTAAGTAAGTAGTAGTTATATATATATATATATATATATATATATATATATATATATATATATATATATCGAAAAATAATCTTATGAGCCAATGGGCTCATAAGAAAAAATGAGTCCAATGGTTCAGATTGAATTTGGACAGATCTGATGATCACATATGTCCGGTGGTGTTTTAATTTTAATTTTTTTTTTCTACAAATCCAAATCATTTAAGATTTTACCAAATCACTTGAAATTTTAGGCGTATGTTCTTCTCATCAAGTCGCATTTAATAAAAATAAAAATAAAATAGTCTGCAAAAAACAAATTGGTCAAAATACCCCTGAAATTTTACCGGGATATTTTGGTCAATTTTTCATGTAAAATAGTTTTTTGATATTTTTTAAAGATTCGCCTATTTTTTATGAACACACACCTAAAATTTCAAATGATTTGGATTTGTAGAAAAAAAATTAAAATTCAAACACTATCAGGCATCCGTGATCGTCATATGGGCCCATATTCAATCTGGACTGTTGGGCTCACTGGCTCACAGGATCACTTTATATATATATATATATATATAGGTACGGTTTGTATAGAGCCGAAGTTCTAAACAATCAAATTAAGGCCCTCCTTCAAATAGTGTCAAGAATATGGTTTCAATATTGGAAATATTTGATTAGCCTTAAAGTAAAATTTAAAGCTTCAAAAATAGTGTAGATCAAACAGATCCATGAAAACTTGAATAACTTAAAAATTGATGGTCCAAAAATGTATTACAAGATATCACACATAGAATTAGAGTTGGAAGGACAAAGTGGAGATGTGCAAGCAGAGTTTTATGTGATCGTCGCATACTAATGAGGCTGAAAGGCAAGTTATATGGGACAACTGTTTAAATGGTCAATATAATACATACCCATAAGATGAATGTAGCTTAAGTGAGGATGTTGATATGGATGAATGAAATGACAAGAAGGGACAGAATTCGAAATGGATAGATTTGAAATAACTTACGTGTGGGCAACAAACGATAAAATGAGAAAAAATAAATTAAGGGGATGATCATGTATAGCACACCCCCAATATAGCACCCGTTCAAAGGTACAAATTTGTTCACGTGGAAGGCTCAAAAATAGCTAGGAGAAACCCAAATAAACATGATTGAAAGTAGCGAGAAAAAATATGAAGACTCACAGCATCACTACGAATATAACCCTTCATTTAAGCAGAATAATAGTCTCTCATTAAGCGGAATAATAGTCTCATTTTTTTCTCATCTTGCAAAATTTGTTTTCCTGTGAATTCTTCCCCACCAATTTAACCATATCTCCCAATTTTTTACGCTCCTCTCTCGGGTACTTTATCCAAAAACCCAACTCATTATTCTATCTTCGTGCGTTCTCCCTCTAAGCACTATAACAGGTTCTTCTCCACTATCATACTCTCTCTAAAACCCCAACCCAATTCCCGTCTCATCTCATATTTTTTTCTCTAAAAATCTAATGTCATTTTTGCCTCCAATGACACTAAAAACCCAACTCATATTTTTCTCTCTAGAAATCTAATATCATTTTTGCCTCCAATCACAATAAAAACCCAACTCTCTAGAAATCTAATGTCATTTTTGCCTCCAATCACACTCCAATCACACTAAAAACCCAACTCTCTAGAAATCTAATGTCATTTTTGCCTCCAATCACACTACAAACGCAACACATTTCTTGCCTCATCTCATATTCTCTCTTCAAAAACCCAATCTCATTTTGCCTCCACTCACATTCACTTTCAATCCCAACCCCATTCTTGCCTCTTCTCATATTTTTTTGGAGAGAGAATGTAAGAAGGAAGAATGCATTATGTTTTATAGAGGATGTGGAGAAGGGAAGAAACCATGGGAAAAACATGAGAGATGAGAAGCTTTAAGATTTTGTTGTTAAAAGAGGGCCAAATCAGTCTATTTACCCTCTATAAAAGTTGGGAGGGCTAAAATCAAAAACAAAATCTCAGGAGTTCTCACATCTTATAAGAATTTCTCGTCTTAAAAGCCCATAAATAAATAACATCAAACATATCCAAACATGACCATAGGTCTAATGGTGCTGCTGATAATCTTGCAAAGCTGGGGTTATATCGTTTAATTCTCATATTTTTCTACGGTTCTTAGGGATGGTTTTCTTGGATGTTCATTTGTAACCCCAATCTTTGGCCAATTAAATTTTTTGCTTTTATTCTAAAAAAAGAACAAAAAGTCATAAAATAAATAACATATCACCTTATTCAAGGGGCGCCCTCTAGTAAATGGTAGTATTGGCCTAATATCCAGGCACAAATTCATCATTAGCTACATAGAATGGCGAGATTTTAGTATATGGTTACAGCTTTCACTAGATTTTCGTCGAAATTGTGGCATTTCACGAGCACAAAATTTTCTCAAAACTCAATAAATTAGGGAAAATTTATTGAGATGTTCAGGTCCACCCTGAAAACACATCAATGCTCAAATCAAGCCCATAATATTGTAACATCCCATAGCAAAAAAGGAAATTTGAGATAAAAAGCACATCATAAACGCACAGGAGCCATACGTACCATGATATATCCAAAGCCTGAGGTGACCCGAGCATTGAATTTGATCTGATATCCCACAATTTACATCAGAAATGGTCTTCAGAGAGGACAAAATAACTTATGAACCCAACAGATGCCGATCAAAATTTCTCCCTAGCCCATTAGAGGCAAGAAAAGCTTCCAACTTCTATTGAACCACCTCCTTGAAAACATCCCCAAAATGAGATTCACAGGCAGCATATGCATCAGGTTTCAATGCCTTTATAAATGATTTATTCAGCTTAAGCTTTGAAACCACCTTCAGTGCTCCAATACAAAACTGCCTCACCTCCGACCTCCTCGATGCTTTCTCTGGTGGCTTGCTAAGGAGCTGTTGAATCAAATCACAAACAGAAGATAAATGCCCTTTAAAAAAACTCAACTCACTTAAAATGACTTCTGCTTTGCCTGAAACCCACAATTTCAACATGTCATCCACTAATGAAAGAGCTTCGACTCTACGAAACTCTGACTTAGTGTTCCTGCATTTCTCTAGTAGAAACCCAAAAAGCATTCGCACAAGCCACGGCTCCCTTCGAAAAACCTCTTTGAAGAAACCTGACTTAAATCGAGACTTCTTGTTGGTAAAGAAGTCCTCTAGGGATGTTTGAAATATCTCTATTGTCCTCTGCAACTGGGTTTCTGTAAAGTTGGCACGAACAATTTTCAAGAGCCAAAAGGTTGCGTTTTGAGATAGAGAAGTCACCGGTTCTTGTTTTGATCGAGAGGCAGAACTTAGGCTCTTCTCAAGATGGTTTTCTAGGGTTTTGATTTGAACACCGTCACCCTTGGGGTAATCCTTCTGCTTGAAGATCCTCCTTTGCAAGATGCCACTGATACGCTGCGTCAACTGTACACTTCCTCCCATGCGAGAAAGGTTAAAAACTACACGGATCAAGTATGAGTATGCAGTCAAAATGATGGGTTTACCTGCACGATAGAACAGGAAGTTATGTGATGCATCGATCCATGTTGTGGGGTAAGTAGACCATAACAAACGATATATTGATTTCCTCAAGGATATTGAGAAGAATATCACTACGTGAGTGTTAATATAAAGCTAAATTTTAAAAGTAGGGGAAACTTATTCTTTCTTTTTCCACCCATAACTTTCCTTTAGATTTGTCCTCATTTTTCAGACACTCCTTTAGATTTGTCCTCATTTCCAGCTATTGCGAAAGATTGTCAGAAGAATATGAAATTTGAAAATCTCCCATGCAGGTTGTTTACCGAGAAGGTCCCCAGAACAATTGTCTCTATTGTCATATTGTGAGACAAATATGACTTCCAAGGAAATAGCTAATATAACCTAAGGATCTCAGAGAAACCATTGTCCTTAAAAGTCATCAGTCTATTGGAGGAAGGATAAATGGTAGTTGATATAATAGAACACACCGAAAATGACATGAACCTAGGGGGTCCCAATTCTCTTTGATAACCTTAAGGATTATAGATTTCCACACTTTTAAGAATAGAGAGTACTTTCCCAAATCAATATTTGCAGGGGATAGAGAGAATAACTTCAAAACACACAATCACTGGAGAACTTCTGAAACTAGAGGCCAATTGATCCACTTTAAATGGAGTGAAAAGTGAATGGCACTCACCAGCATGCTTTTGCAGGAAAATTTCCAATAGTGAAAGGACTCGAAGCTTGAACAGCATGAGCTGAGACTGAGTGGTATCACCACCACCACCAGCCATGTTCTTCTTCTCCTTGAAGATAAGGGCAAGATATGAGTCCATCCTAAACATGGCAGCATCATCCATGCCACCATCCGAGTCATCAGAGCCCTCTGGATCTTGCGTGGCGTCATTGGCTTTTCCGAATGCAACCCCATCATCATCATCAGCATCATTCAGATCCTCATTTCTCATCTCAGCATTGCTCTCTCCATCTTCACCAGATTCCTCAGCCTCATCGTTATCCTCTGTTTCTTCAATACCCAGAACATCTTCTTCTTCATCATCATCGCTGTCTGCCACCTGATGACGAGAAGGTTTCAGATCTTTCTTTATAACGCGCAGCATGCTAAGCAGGTTAGGTTCAGCTATTTCATCACAGAAAGCCTTGAAAACCTGCATCCAAAGCCAAAGATGATGAACAGTCCAAACCAAACTAGATAACCTCAAGTAATAATCCAAGCTTTGCCTGATGTTTCAGTTTCAAAAAGCAAGATGTGTGCAGGTGTGGGTGATCTTTATTCTGGTATATTCACAAATAGCTTGATGGAACAAATTGATATTGAACTAAGCGTGACCGTGTTAAACAAGCCTTGATATCAAGGATTGTCTTGAGATGGCAATGGTTTCACAGGAGAGAAAAACAAGCAGATGACCCCTTATGGTTCTCAAGTGTAGAGACAAGTAAAGAAATGGAATTTCAGTTTGAACATAAGGGAATCCTTTTGCTCAAGGAAAACTGAAAATTGATAATTCAACTATTGACAGAAATTCATCAGATGAACAGAAGAGATGATTGAAGCCAAGAGAGTTTGTATTAATGCCTAAATTACTTTTGTCTCTCCTATCGATGACAAAATCTTGGGCATTTCAACAGTTGATGAAACATTGGTGATATCATAAAGAAGCTTTTTATATTTGCAAAGTATAACAACTCTGCAAAAGAACTAATTATGAGAGAGAGGGTTCTTTACAACAAAAGAATGTTATAATCCTTATGATTCTGGAAAATCCAGTCGTATGGGTCATCACAGTTCAATTACTGATAGAATGATGGAGAAAGTGTGGGAACGGCCAGAACATGACATCTCCCATTCACCCTCCAACCATTGATTGGACAATGACAACCTTGTCACTAAGGATTTATACCTTTTGCCTTCTTTAAAAATTCAGTTAGTGCACATCACATACCCGCTCAACAGCAAAACATAAAGGACCAGAAGAATGAGGCAGCAAGGAGAGTAGGGTATCTACAAGGACATCCATCAAAACGGGGGAACCATCTACATCGATATCCTCCTCTTCCTCTGAGAATCCAGGATCATTATAATCCGCAAACGCTTTCTTACAACATATGACAAGTTCGGATGCAGCATCACTAAATTCTCCAGGATGGAGAAGAACTTGCAACAGCAACTGTATAAGCAAGAATCGCATAGCAAACAGTTTATCTAACTTGCATCTTATAGAAAATAATTTATCTTTATTGCCTTTCCCTTCCTTTTCTTTTTCCTCCTCCTTCTCCTTTTCCTTTTTATTTTCCTTTTCCTGCAGCCCAAAAGGTACAGACAAAACACATGAAATATTTCAAGGAGAAATAGTTACCATCATATAACTTAATACTAGGACATAGTGAATTGGGTCAAAAGTGAAATTGAACAGCAGACTCAGCCCAAGTAAATATATAAATGGAAGAGGAACCAATTTTGAAAACTTCTACAATTGTCCAGATTATGCAGTCATGAACTGGAGAAAAATGGCAAGACAAAAGAGAAAAAAAGATTATGTAAACCCTTGTCTGTTTTCGTATATCTAGAACTATTCCCCCTTACCAACATTTTTCAGTTTGCAGCCCTCATGATTAGTGTTCTATTTTCACAATCACTCGGGATAAAAAAGAAAAAGAAAAAATAAAAACTGAATTAGAACGGAAACAATTTAACAAATAAGACTATGACAAGGTCGACTTTCCATAGTACCATTTTTACAATGTTTGCTTCACTTTGTTTTTTTTTTTGAAAAGTAATTAGATGATAAAATTGTTTTTTTGTTTTTTTTGAAAAGCAGCTTCTTAGTCATGCAAAATGTTTGCTTCACTATTTTTTGCTGATACGAAACAACCGGATAGGAATTCAAAAACACGAAAATTCCAATCATTCAATTTTTACAACCGTGGTAAAACTTCACTATCACAGCCTTCATGAGCAGTCCATGGTCCTTACCATAGTAAACTGAAACAGATAGATGTCTATTTTTTATTTCTCTTCTTAAATGACATACACTGATAGAAACCATTTACTTCAGTTTTCCTAATTATCATAGCTAACTGCATTTATTGGATATTATCCTTAGTTTCAAGAATGTAAAATGCAAATAAAAAATAAATGGGTAAGATGGTCTAAAACACAAGAAGCTTACCATGCATAACATCTTAGCATGCATTGAGTGCATTTTCTTCAATGCCCCCTCATCCTCATCACTTAAGGTCCGGAATAGAGAAACTGATGGGATGTTGCGCACTGTTTCAAGAAGCCACATGAAGTATTCCCCTGGTTCACTTGGTTCTTTGCCAGCTGATTCAAACTCAGACCCCTCATCCTTCTGAATATCCCCCAATAGAAGCTGCAGCTGCTCCATACAAATCCGCCGTATATGACTTGAGGTAGCACTCTTTGGCCATTTCAATTTCTCATGCAACTCAAATGATGTAACCTCTGTACCAAGAGATGCGGAAAATAATCCCTGCAGAGTCAAAAATTTCAAAGCCTCTTTCCTCACAGTCAAAAGTTTTGAATTCTTCGATATACGATAGAGACAATCCACGATCCAATTTCGCAAGGAATATGAACTTGTTAAAGAGTCATCATCATCCTCAGCCAAACCCTCAAGATTTTGATTCGTAGCCGACCCAGATGCCCCCTCATCAAGAAACAAGCTTATAAGACTCCCGACAAATGGAGTACAACCTGGGTCCATCCCAAATTTTGAAACTAAGTCTTTAACTGTGTTGGTTCGAGCGATGATATCAAATTTTCCATCTGTGTGTTGTTGTAATGCTACAACAACTGCTATCCTTCGATCATCATCATTCTCCACCAAACTAGAGATTTCATGTAAGAAATGTTGTGCCGCTTTATAAAGCCAGGAGTCCTTGGTAGATAAAATATCAACCAAGCAGTGGATTAGCTTCTTAGAGAGAACAGCATGGATGCATGAAGAAGGTAATCTTGGCATGACCAAAAGCAGAACATCAAAAGCCAAATGCTTTCTATCATGTGACGATGATAGGAGTGCTCCTTCGATGACAACTTCACAAAAAGAGCGGAGACGCTTTATGAGATCCTTTTCAGGAGAGTTGCGCTTCCGGTTTTTCTTAGACTTCTTAGAGGAAGTAATGCTCTGAATATCCAGTACTTCCTCTTCATGCCTTTCCAGATCTGAGAAGAGGATGTCCACCAAATAAGGCCACAAACTATGAACCCGAGGCTGACAAAAGGTTGTTTCCTGTGCCCAGAAAAAAGAAATCACTTGAAAATATAAACTAATGACAGCCACAATTCTTAAGGAGTAAGATCACATAATTAACAGCACACTCTCTGACTTTTCCCAGAAGAATGATGTTCTTGAATGTGTGGGTTCCTTGGTGTCAAGGCTTTAGAAGCTTCTAAAATGACCAAGCACCATGACAAGAAAACCTAGGCATCTTCATTTTTATAAAAGGAAGAGGAAAAAAGATGGAGGTTTGTAGTAAACCGGGATTTCTATGGAATATCATGTAAACAGGAAAAAAGGAAGAGGACACGCAACTTGGACTCAGAGATCTTACCTTGAAACAAGAAACGAGGGAAGTCAAAGCCTCAATAGTAAATAGATTCTTTGGACTGAAAGGACAAGGCCACAATTTGCTAAATGTCTCATCATCTCCAGAAAGCGTTTCTTGTAATTTCATGGCCAAAAGTAGCACATCAGGATTTCCATCATCAGTAGCTCTCTGAAACCACTCCTTCAGGAGAGAAGCCTCAAGAACATGGGTCGACAGAGCTTGTGCAGGTAACTGCAAAACTAAAAGAAGAAAACATCAATAATTAATTGAACTAGAAAAACCATGCTTTCATGAAAATGGTACAAGATGGTACACCATAAAAATATATTCAGTACTTTGTAATGAGCAAAATGAACAATTTAGAAAAAAAAAAAACACAACATGATATAAGACAACACTTCTACAAATCTAAAACCATCAATCCCAGAAATAGCATGCACTAAATAACATCTTTGCAAGAATAACTAATCAAACAAAAATTAAAAAGGAGTGTAATCTTAGCTGACAATTAGGACCACAGAGGCCGCACTTCAGAACACCTCCACGATATCATTACGCCCCTTACATAGTCTCTGCCAACAAAAGGCATAAGAAAGATGCCCTTAATTGTTTCGTCTTGTTTTTATCAAAGTATGTCTTTGTTTGCCTACAATTGCTACAATTTTTAATGTATACTCATACAGTCAGGGCCACTTTTGAAGGATGCGAGCACTTATTTAGAAACAGTCCCATTTCTATATGCCATTTACAGGAAACTTGAAATAGTTTTAGGGATTGTTGTCTCCGCTACAGTTTTTTAGGAGTAGGTCCCATTCCAGAAGCCTGCTTGAAAAAAGCAAAACCTCTAACACACCTAAGTTATTTATTCTTAAAAAGCAAAGAAGGAATATCATTCCCCTGCCAGTAAACAGCCTTAGCCACCAATAGAGTTATGGGAGTGTCCAAACTGGCCTAAGTCATACGAGCTTTCCATCCTATGGAACAATAATGCTGATGAAGAAGCAGGTGAGGCCTCCTCTAGGGGACAATTCCAGTTCCCACCACAAAAATGTGAGGTTCCACTGAGACAAACAGTGGAGCGCTATGTGCCAAAAAGCCGATTTTCTCCAAGCTTCTACAAATGCCTACTCATTGGAATCCCGTGTTAGCAAGAGCAAGCCCATTACGGAAAGGAGCCATCCCCTCTTTATTTATTTTTTTTTTTTTATAACTGTTAATCTTGGATGCCAAGATATTTATAGTAGGTAAAAAGTATGTTCTGATGGTGATCTCTGAAAACTCCTCCTGTACCTGCATGGCCTGGGTTTCCCAAAGAGCAACCATCAAAATTTAATTTGATTGCTCCTTGGGGGGAGGTTTCCAGGCTCTTATAACTTTCTTGTTCTTCGGTTTGTGGAGGAGAATATGCTCTTAATTTGATTGCTCCTTGGGGAGAGGTTTCCAGGCTCTTATAACTTTCTTTTTCTTCGGTTTGTGGAGGAGAATATGCTCCCACTGTGGTAGGAAGGAGTCTGTTGGGATACCATTGAAGAGGTGA
Source organism: Amborella trichopoda (assembly GCF_000471905.2). The sequence continues at coordinate 4,898,576 of NW_006500125.1, read as the reverse complement.
TGGTTTGACTCACAGAAAGTTACTAAGGATGTAACCTTTTGGAAAAGAGAAAGGGCTAGACCGGCCTGTCCCCGGAAGATTCTAGTATTTCTTTCTTTCAAGATGGTCCAAATAGTTGCTGCCACCATGGCTTTCCATAGGGTTCTGCCTGCCTTCAGCCAGTGCAAGGCCAAGTTCAAAGCGAAAAGGTCTTTGACTGTTGGAGGGATTACCCAAAGAACCCCAAACAATTGCAACAGTAGGCTCCATAGATCTTGGGCCACATTACAATGGAGAAAAAGGTGGTTATTGGATTCCTCTTGACTCAAGCACATGATGCACCTATTGGAAATTGGAATTCCTTTCTTTTGTAGGTGATCCATAGTGAGGGCCTTGTTAGAACCTGCAATCCAGTTGAAGGTTTGCACCTTTGGAGGCACAATAGTCTGCCAAACTTGTGATAGAAATGAGGTTGGATTGAGGGGCAAGGCAGAAGGTTGGATGAGTTTTTTGTAGAAGGAAGCCACTGTAAAGTCCTCTGACGGAACAAGGGACCATACCGACTTATCTCTACTGTGGATATGGATAAAGGTATTGTGGAGCAGAGAGGAGAGTGAAAGGAATTGATTATATTCACCCTCAGAAAGGTGCCTTCTGAAATATGGATGCCATTCTCTTTTTCCTCCTTCCAGTCTGAACTCCTCTACGGTAGCCTCTCTATTAAACGCAACAGAGAACAGAGAGGGATAGCAGTCCCTCAAAGAAGTATGACCTATCCATAGATCAGTCCAGAATCGCACTCTACTACCTTCTCTTGGATAGAATCTGATGAGCTTCCTGAATAATTCAAGGGTGGCATTAAAGGACCTCCAAACACCTGAAGCATTAGCCCAAATAAGACCAGGTTTTTTGGCTAGGTGCCAGGAATGGAGGCATTCGTTGGCTATCAAAGCTCCATCAAGGATTTGTCTATTTTTAATAAAGGCCGACTGTGAGGGAGAGATGACCGAAGGAAGGACCTCCTGAAGTCTAGTGGTCAGAACCTTAGATAAAATTTTATAGGAGGACTTGAGCAAACTTATGGGACGAAACCCTTAAGTTCCTCAGCCCCTTGGATCTTAGAAACCAGCGTGATGAAAGTGGCATTGATGGATTCATTGGGAATACACTGCTGAACATATTCTGCAAAGAAACTTAAGAAATCCAAGCGAAAAGTTTCCCAAAAGATCTTAAAGGGGGCCACGGGAAACCCATCAGGCCCAGGAGCTTTGTCTTTAGCTAGGCCGTCCAACGCTTTAAGAATTTCATCTTCAAGGAATGAACGTTCTAACTATGTTGCATGTTCTTCCGAAAGGGTCAAGAAGTCTAAGTCAGCCATAGCTGGTCTAGGACCAAAAGGAGCTGAGTATAGGTTCTGGAAATAGTTTAAGATTGTTGATTTAATCACTTCCGGCTGGTCTAAATAACAGTTGTTAACTTTAATGGTCGAGATTGAATTGTCCCTCCTACATTATTTAGCAATCCTGTGGAAGAAATGGGTATTGTGGTCCCCTGTTTCGAGCCAGTTGACTCTAGATCTTTGATACCAGTAGATCTCTTCTTTTTTCAATGTGGATAAGTAATTAAATATTGTTTGGGTTCGGAGGTCAGCTTCAAAAGAGGACATGGGAAGTGATTCTTCAATGATATCCAGGTCTTGCAAGGTCAAAAGGAGATCAGACTTCATCTGAGAATAGTTCCTTGAAACAGACGATCTCCAGGACATTAGGGAAGCTTTGAGGAGTTGAATTTTCGATTGTAGTCTGAACCCTACTCTACCATTTACCTGGGCGGAGAAGTAGTTCCACCAGGTAAGGATCAGAGTTGAGAGAGACCTTTCCTCTAGCCAGGCTAACTCGAATCTGAAGGGTTTGGGGTCCCTATTAAGGGCTAAGGTTGAAAAAAGTATGGGGCAATGGTCAGAAACAGGTTTAGGCAAGGCCATCGCATGAGAACCCGTGAACTTTTCCTCCCAAACTAGGGTAAACAGAAACCAATCCAATTTGGAGAGAGAAGGTTGGGATGAGTGATTGGACCAGGTGAATTTGTTGCCTTGGAGAGGAATATCGAGGAGGTCATTCCTAGTTATGAAATCAGAGAAGTCCAAGAGATCCGGGAGCTGGAGTTCCATTCATGGGACCACCGTGTTATGTGAAAGTCCCCACCCAGGCACCGAATAGGATGAGGGAGGGACGCGGCATAGTCCAGTTCGAACCAAAGCCGCGGTCTAGAGGCCGAAGAGCAGGGGTCATAGATGGCCGAAAATTTCCATTCAAGGCCGTCTGAGATTCTGGAGAGCAAAATGGTGACAGAGAAATCCCCTATATGCAAGGATTTTAAAAGATGATAAGTGGGCTCCCAAATAACCCAGATTCCCCCTGAGGCTCCTTCCGCGGGTAAAGCTACCCACTCGCAGGGCCTCCTACCACAAACCTGACGAACTTGGAGTAGGGAGGGCTCAAGGGTCTTAGTTTCAGTAATAGCTAAAATAGTGGGACAACGTTTGGAAGTCAAGTCCTTGATCGCCTTACTTTTCGAAGGATGACCCAAACCTCTGATATTCCAAGTGACTATCTTCATGATGAAGACAGAGAGTAGGGAAGGGAGGCTATTCTGGGTGAACGACTCAAAGAACCGCCTTGGGGGGAGAAAGAGGACCCTTCAATAGAGGATGGGCCCTGAACAGTTAAAGAAGAAAACAGGTTCAAAAGCTCCCTCTTTCCTTTGAATCCCACCTTCATGCGACTCTAGGGATCGGCGAGTTTGAAACGATGAGCCAATCCTTCAAGGCCATCATACTGGAACCCCATCAAGCGGTACATGTCCTTCATCCTTTCCAGGTCACGGTCGAGCCGTTCCTTGTCGACCCCCTCGTCGCCATTGTCCATCGAGGGGGGAGAGAAGGTCGTTGAAGAATCCACAATTGGTAGGTTAAGCCCATCCCCGTCGACGCCCCCGTCTAAGGCCCTTGACGAGGAGGGAGAGATGAGATCCACCAGAGCATCGGACTGGTCAGTCCCCTGCTGCTGGGTAGAAGGGGGAGGGGAAAAGGGGGCGTAGAGATCAGAAGGAAGAGAAACGGGGGTAGAGGGGGAGTCACAAAGTGGGGGGGGAGAAAGATAAAGGGGGTGAGGAGGAGGAGCGAGAGGAGACGAGAGGGAGAGAGACGACGAAGAACGGAGAGGAGAGACGAAGAACGGAGAGGAGAGACGAAGGACAGGGAAGGAGAGATTGGGCTCCCAACTGGTCGCGACAGGGGAACAGACGAGGAGGGAAGAGGGAGGGAGGGAACAGAAAGGGAAAGGAAAGAAGAGGGAAGAGGGGAGAGGATGGCGGGGGTGGGGGAGAGATAAGCAAGTTGGTGAGACACCTCAACCGAGTGGTGGGACAGACAAAAGGCCCCAAAACAGTGATGAGAAAAGTGAACCCTATGGACCCTAATTACGTGGGCAGTAAAGCCTGGGGAAAAAGAGAAATCCAAGGAGGGGTAAGCTGGAGAGGGAAACTCATGGTCCCAAAGGGAGGGTGATGAGTCCATAAAGGGAGAGGAGAGAGACGGCCAAACAAAAAGAGAGAGAGGGAGGAAAGGATAGGGGGGAGAAGTCAAGGGGAAGCAGAAGACACAGAGAAGGAGGGGAGGGATTGCTAAGTAAGGGCAAGGGAAAGGAGGAAACGAGAGGGTAAGGGGGAGGAAAGGGAAGGAGAGAAGTGGAGGCAGAGGAAGGGAAGGAGGAGAGAGAAAGAGCCTAAGGGAGAGGTGACGGCTGCAAGCCTCCATCATGAGGAAGCCACATGACATCCCAGGGAGGAAGCGAGGGGATGGGGGAGGCTCGAGGCAAGGGGGGCGGGATCCAAGGACGGGGAGAATGAGGGGGCCGAGTAAAACAGAGAAGAAGAGGGAACGGGGGGATTAAATGCGGAGAGGTCGGGGAGGTGAGGCGTGGCAGACAACAGAGGAGAGAGCACGCCAACTGGCAGCAGAGCAAGCTGAAGAGGGACAGGTGTCGACGAGGCACACAACGGGGTAGAAGAAGCGACGGCTGGCGATAAAGCAGACGAAAGGGCAACCGAAGGAGGCAAGGCAGGTGTCACAAGGCACAGTGGCAGAAGTGACCGAAGGCGGCAAGACAGGCGCTACAGGTAACATGGCAGAAGGCGCCGTGGTTACGGTAAGATACGCGTCACTGCCAAAGAAACAGAGGTCGGGGGGCACGTGTGAACAACATGGGGAGCCATAGAGGCGGTGGGGGAGTCACATAATGATGGGCCAGGAGAGGGGACCACGACGGGAACAAAGATAATGGGCTCTTTTCCTGGTCTTCGACGCACCGGAGAAACGACGGGGTTCTCAGTGGGAAGAACCACCAAGGAACCCGAAAAGGTGGTGGGGAAGTTTGGACCGGGCTCTAGGGAAGCACCCTAAGAAGGGTCCTGAGCTAAGGTAGAGACCAAGGGCCCAATGGCCGGGTCACTACTGGAACTCTTGACTTTAGCCCGGTGGAGACCAAAAGCCTGAGGCTGACGCAGCCAGAAGGAGAAATACCCAAGCCAGGAGGAGGGGGGGGCTGCGGCATGCTAGAGGCACCTCTTGAGCCTGCGATTCCTGTGGGGAACAGGAGGCCAAGCAAGTGGATTCGAGGGCTGAGAGATGGAGGGGGAAGAGTTGAAGGAGGAGGAGGAAGGGGGGGAAGCTTCCGTCCAAGATAAAGAGACACAGAAAAAGAGAGACTGGACTTCAAGCCAGACACTAGAGGGAATCACGTTGGAATCCAAAACTTCAATAAGCAACCAGATGGATCCAAGGGGAAGAGACTCTATGGATTTCCAATTGATGGCTACTAAATCTCCGCAAGCTCAGCTATCTTAGAGAGAGTCACGGGAGACCACGCGTGGAGAGGGATATTATCGAGTGAAAAACACACTCCTTGTTTCCTGTAGGCTCCAGAAGAGGCAGACCAAGACATAAGCGAATAGGAGGCCCCATGGAAGGTGGAAATAGCTGGGGTCTTAAGAGCATACTGCACCAACTCAGGAGAAGGAAAAGAGAGCAAATAAGAACCCCCATACATGCGACGGCAGGTGAGAGATGGTTTGTTCTAGATTTTCTTAGCCCAACGTTCTATTCCTCTCACGTCGTCCCGTTGAGGGTGGAAAGCAGCCACTAAACAAGACTGGAGCTTGCATTGCAATTGGAACAAGACCTCACTAGGAGGCGATAAAATGCAGGGAAAAAAGGGGGAACGAACAAGGGAGGGGGAGCACCTTGCAACAAAAGGAGAAGCGGGGCGTCCAGATAAAGGGTCAGGGTTAGAAGTGGGAGGAGCCGATGCAAGCACTTGAGAGAAGGTGACCTTGGGGGTATCCCCCTGACAGCAACCAGTAGAAGAAGGAAGAGCAGAATGAAATGGAAGGGTTGTGGGGTAAAGATTGTAAATCAGATCCCAGTAGGAAGGGGGAGGTGAGGGGCGACGATGACGACGCCGAGTCCTCATCTGGAAATTTTCCTATGGTTTTTGAAGGAAACTTTCCCTCTGAGCCATCCCCTCTTTTCACCAGTATTAATAATCTTCATTACAATGAAAGTTTCCAATAAAAAGATATAACGCACGAATACTTGAAAACAGGCATCGCATCAGCATATTTTTAAACAAGTGGAAAACAATAAAAAATAGAAAAAAAGCTACAGCCATGTCCCTAGCCACATCTGGATGTCATGAACTAAAAGATGGATGGCTCTGCAGCTTTAGATAGAATCATCTCCCCTTCCATTTGCCAAAATGATTGTCCTCAACTTAACGAATGTAAGGCAACAAGAACTAGTTATGATGCCACAAATAAATGAATATGGATGTTGCATCTGCAACTCATCATCATCATCTAAGCCTTATCTCAACTATTTGAGGTCAGCAGCAAGAATCTTATTCCGTCATTCTGCTCATGAGTTCAGGATTCATGATAAGATTTCACAAAGTTTTATGTTTGCTGCCCTACCTAACATAACCCTCCTCCTTTACCCGGGCTTGGGACCGGCATGACAGGCTTGGGACAGGCCAAGGTGGATTTATGTAAGAAACAAAAATAAGAAAATAAAATGTAAAGAATTTTTGCACAGTAGATTAATAGGTAAGGGCCTTTGCATGAAGAGAGAGATGGATCTCTAAGCTTAAGATTCACACCCATGGCCAACACTATGAAGCCCAAAGAGAAGCTATTAGAAGCATGCCATTGCCTTCTCTATAAAACATGAAAGGGGGGAAGGTTTAATACAAGCAATAAATTGCCGACTATAACATGAACAAATTAAAGACTGGTTGAAAAACTAAAAAAGTTATTTCAAGCTCAAATTGGGTTTTGTGGGGGAGGCCCCGTTTGCTTTTTGTGAAGAGTTGTAATGCGAGTCTAAATCTTGATATCGTTTCTTATTGGTGGTTGTCAGAGCTGAATTTAGTGAGAATAGAGTAGTCCAAAAGTAAGGATTTGGGCTTTGGAATAGTGAAGCCTCGAGAGATGCCTCTGAGTATTGAAACCTAGAGAGAGAAGTGAGTAGGAAGCTAAAACCCTCTCAGGGATTTGGGCTTTGCATAGTGAAATCTAGAGAGATGCCTCGGAGTATTGGAACCTAGAGAGTAGTAGTAGTGAACCTAGAGAGAGGCCTCGAAGTATTGAAACCTAGAGAGAGAAGTGAGGAGGAAGCTAAAAACCTCTCCAGAAATTGGGCTTTAGAGTAATGAAATCTAGAGAGAGGCCTTGGAGTATTGGAACCTAGAGCATAGTAGTACTGAGGAGGAAGCTCAAAACCTCGAGAGAGAGAGAGAGAGAGAGAGAGATGTAGTGAGCAGGAAGTGTCTTGGTAGCTTTCTTATAGCCCACGCAATGTATAAAACCATGGTCCTAAATTTTGCATGTACTTTTCCACTCACTTGCTTAATGCATAGGGGTTCTGGCTTTTGCTTAATGTGATCCATGAAAAAACAAATGCTTTGGAAAGAGTGATTGGGTTCAATGAGGTTTTAACACAATTAGAGAGAGAAAGAATAGAGATACCAATGCCTTATAATTAAATTAGATTGGAAAAAGGCTTATGACAAGGTAGACTTGGAACTCGCAAACTCTATCCAAGAGCACATGGGTTTTGGCTCACGCTGAAGGAAAGGGATTCAAGCATGCTTATCGGTAGCGTTTGATAACCATGAATCAGGGTGAAAGTACCCCACTTTCACCCTTACATTATAAATCACCCGTTTAGCAACGGTAAGTTAGGATGAAAGTCAAAACCCAACTTTACCCCCTTTACTATTCCTCTAAAAGAAGTGGTTGAGGAAGGTTTGGCTCTGCAACACGCTTCACCCCAAATGGTGAAAGTCGAAACACAAAGGCCCGTAAAAAACACGAGCCTTCTCGCCAAGCAAAGGCAGCAAGCACCACACCTCTGCTATCATCTCGCTCTCTCTTCCCCAGAAACAGTTTCATGTGATTAGGGTTTATCCAGAGAGACCGTGGGTATCAGGGAGTTGAGAAACCAAGGCCAAAATCAACCATTAACGAGAACGAGATCAGGACCACAACTCAGGGCCTCATCAGAAACTACCTAAGCTATGCCACCAATCTTCTTCGGGTTCTTTCAAGCTCTCTGTCCTCAAGTATTTTCACACCCATTTGTTTGTTTTGGTTGTTTCCAAGTGGGAACCTAGGTTTATTTTCATTTCTATGGATGTTCTAGGGTTTTATGTTGACTTGAGGTTTCTCACTGGTTTGGGACCGTTAAGTTGGGATTTATAGCTAGGGAAATGAGGCTTATCATTGGTTTACGATTTGGTGATTGATTGTTTCTAGGGTTGGTTTTAATCGTTTGCTTGTTTGTAAATTCTTGTTTGACTGTTACAGGATTGGTTTTGCATATGTTTACCCTGGTTTAATTCTCTTCATGTTTATGATTGAAGCACCCACTCTTTTTTTACTTCTTTTTGTTGTTGCGTTTCCCTTTCACTATTTTGTAGTTTGTATTGTACTTTTGCTTGGACTTTTTTATTTTTGTTGATGGAATTGCACTTTTTCTTTAGTTATTTTGGATATTTTTTTATAGTTAGGGGGCGTTTATCCTAAAGATGCATTTTTTTATGAAGTTCATTTGATTCTTTTTATACTCATTGATATACTTGCAGTTAAAAACTTTCATCATACATTTTGGTGAGAAACAGTTTCATGTGATTATATGGTTATAATCTTAAAGCTTTGTTCAACCATGCTTCCCTACTTAGGATTTTGATCTGAATGTTTCAGTATATTGATGCCATAATTTAGGACTCTCACTTACATGTGGTATAAGTTAGAACAAAATCATTTTAACTAAAATAGTTTGAGTCATTGAGTTTAACATGTATGGCTTGAGGATTAGGAAGTCCTATAAAAGTAGAAGATTTGTTGATGGTTCAATTTATGTAAATATTGGTATTCCTTCAATTATTTATATGTTTGATATTATATTGGATGATTGGAAGGAACCTTATTTAATGCAAAATGTTTTTAAAAAACTGCATTTCGTACATCATATCAATGAAATACATGATGAACAATATTACATGCAGTTTTTAGCTTCCCATTGCCAAACAAGTGAAATTACCAGCACCACAGTTTATCAAACAGGGTTTCAACTTTCACTCTACCAATATTCACCTGCATCCCAGAATCTAGGACATCTGCAGCAGGGGTGATTCCTAAGGAGACTACAGTGAAAGTTATCAAACGCTACCATCTAATCATTCTTTTTCTATCCTTCTTAATGGATCTCTCGAAGTTTTTTTTCAAGCTAACAGAGGGCCTAGGCTAGGGGACCTCCTCTCGCCTTTCCTTTTCACTCTCATATGAGAGCTTTACTCCAGAAGCATCTCTAGAGTATAGGACTGGGGTCTCCTATCAGGTTTAAATCTTCTGCATCTGGGCCTATAATCTCACATCTTCTCTACACAGATGATGCTCTTATCTCCTGTGATGCCAATCCTGCACAAGTGGACTGTCTATGGCGTTTTCTTAGGACATTGGAGCTCTTGACTGCTATAAAAGTCAACCTTGCTAAAACAAAAAAGTTTGGGGTTCTGGTAGAAACCCCAAAATTTAACAGTCTAGCCCAACGATTAAGCTGCTCCATGGAAACACTTCCCTCCTCCTACCTAGGTCTACCTCTATGTTTGGGAAAACCCAGGAAACATCTATGGGATAATTTAATAGAAAAATTCACATGGAAATTTGCCTCCTCGAAGGGTCGCTTCCTTTCCTTTGAGGGTAGAAAGACCCTGATCAGAGCCACAGTTGCCAGTATTCCTATCTACTACATGTCCCTCTTTCAAATACCCATCTCAGTCATCCGTAGATTGGAACAACTTACGCGGGATTTCCATTGGTCTGGTACGGAAAGTACCAAAAATACCATCTAGTTGCTTGGGATAAAGTCTATGTGCCAAAAAAATGGTGGGTTAGGAATCAGAAATCTTAAAACTATGAACCGTGCCCTATTGGGAAAATGGTGGTGGAAGTTTTCTTCACCCCATCCCTTCTTATGGCAAAAGGTCATTCATGCTAAATATGAGATGGGACAAGAAGAATGGCTGCCCAAATCCCCACCTCATAGGTCTTCAGGTGCCTGGAAAAGTATCTCCTACTAACCAAAAATTCTTTCCTCAGTCGTACTAGATTAAAACTGGGAAATGGGACCCACATCAAGTTCTTGTCAGACCTTTGGATTGGCCATTCTCCACTCAATATAGCTTTCCCCTCTCTCTTTCTTTTGGCTTTTAACCAAGCAGCTCTCATAGTTGAATATGTAGAATTCGGAGGTTCCAACCTTGTTTGGACCCAACTTTCCAGAGAAATCTCTCAGAACAAGAATCCAATTCCTTTACTAGCCTTGACTAGCCTTTTGAATCCCTTTTCTTCCCCCCTTCTCAAGAAAGGAAATAAAATTATGGCACCTATCCATTGCGGCTCTATTATGGAGCTCGTGGATAGAGAGAAATGCCAGAACTTTTAAACGTAAAATAAAACTCAGCAAATTGTGTTTGAGTCCATATCTATCTTAATTTCCCTTTGGGGCAAAACAATATCAATCTTTGCAAACATCCCAATCACCCATTTCATAACTAATTGGAAATGCCTTTTGAACTTACATACCCCGCCGAATAGACCTCGGCCACTCTGGTCACCTCCACCCCCTGTTTGAAAAAATTGAATATAGACGGATCCTCCTTGAGGAACCTAGGGCCGTCTGGAAATGGAGGAATGCTCACCGACTCAAATTCAACGCTATGGACCTTCTCTGAATCAAGGAGTCCACTATAACGGAGGCTTTGGCACTACTGGAGCGCCTCAAACATGTGGTACTGGTGGGAACCTCTACCCATGGGATTATTGTAGAATCAAATTCCAAAAATACCATCCTTTGGGCAACTCAAAAGACAGAACCCCCATGGAGGCTTGTTTCCACCTTTGAGCATATTTTTTTCCTCTGCAACACTCTTCCACAAGTTCGCTTCAAACTCATATTTTGGGAGACCAACTCAAAGGTCGATCGTCCGGCAAAAAGAGGAGCTTCACAAGGCACAGGTACAATCATTTCCCCTTGAATCTTCCCCCTCTCTCTCTCATCTTACTATCTTTATATCGTCTCACTCCCCCACAAAAAAAAACAAAGGAAAAAGA